>JAOTQR010010545.1:0-18108 GCA_025774065.1 Solanum ossicruentum
AAATTTAAAATATACTTCAATCTCAACAATTTTTCCCGAATTAATAATTGACCGTTAAGTGATTACGGGGTCTAACAAAAATAGTGTCCCCCTGGTGAGAATATACTTAAATGCAATATAAATGCTTCTTGGGATCTTGCTTCGAGAATAATAGGGATCAGTACACTAGTCTGGAGTTCTCATGTAAATATCCCTTGACATAAGGGATTTGTTCTTCCCTTTTTGCACTACTGCTTGATCCTTTTTGAATCTTGCATACAAATCATTAAAATTAGCCCAAACATTTCTAACTAATTTGGGTTTTTTTTTATCATTTTGGAGTTTGTTATCAAAATTCACCTCCCATATTATTTTTTTTAAAAAAAAAAGAAATAATTGGTGTAACACTATTAATATTTTTCTATTGTAATGACCAAATGAAGACAATCCTTTTCTTGTTTTTCTTAAATTTTAATCATAAATTTTTGTTCAAATTTATATGTGTGTGTGAGTCCCTCATTGGGATGTTCATAATTAAAGTGTCTTTCTACCCGAGCTATTAATTTTTTTACTCAAAGTAGTTATAAAAATTTATACAAATATCAATGACATTAATAACAAAGCTAGGGCTAGACATCTGGTATTCAGCTCGAGATTTCGAATTCAATAATTAGTAGTTAAAGAAGATACCATATATCAACGTTTTAGATTTTGATTCGGTAATTCGGTTAATCAAACGTTAGTTAGGTATGATACTCGATAATATCGTATTGAAATTATAGATGATAGTATTATAAAGTTAATATTATCACTCCAATTATTTCTATTTTTCTATGTGGAGGCACGATATAATAGAAAATCATGTAAGAAGACATCCAGAAAAAGCAAGTTGATATAACTAAAATACGTATGTGTTTCCAGATATCATATCGAATATTGAGTACCGAAGAGTAAATAACCGAATATCGAATAACCAAAAAATTTTGTTTTGGTTTGATAATTTGATTTTTTAGTATTTTATTCCTAGTCCTAAATAAAGTTATAATTAGATGTGAATTTGAAACTAAAATGGGTCCCATAATTTGGAAAAAGTTTTATAGTAACAAAAACAAAGAGGAACAAAGCAAACATGTTTTTATTTTTTTTCAAATATTCCTTTGCTAGAGAAAACACGTTTGTTCGCTCTTGAAATTCATGTGACACCGTTGGAAGGTTTAATCTTCTTTTGTTTGTTTTCTAAAGATTCCTTTGTGGAGTAAATATGCCTATTCACTCTTGAAATTTATGTGACGTCATTGGAAGTTTAATCTTTATATCATCTCTGATTTTACAGTTTCAAGAATTCATAGCTTTCAATTCTTGATTTTTCGAAAGAAAAAAAATTTTTGTTCATGTTATTGTTTATAAAAAAAAGAGGCTCAGTCGTTAAGATACATTTATTCTTTGCATTTTAATTGATAATGAAAATTAAAATGTTTTGATTTAAATTTTGTATTTTGATTTTAGATGGATTTAGGAGATGGTGTTGTTTTGAAGAGGAGGACTAGACAATAATCTTTAAAATATATGCTCGAGTTGATTGAGAAGAGGAACAGGTTGAATTAAAGTGATAGTTCTACAAATGTTAGTTGTAAAAGGAACAGAAAATTGGCGGAGCCTTCTGGAGGTGAAAAGCTAAATGTGGGAAACAATGGGAGGAGGAAGTTCAGTCTAAGAACTTGTGAATCTTTCATGAATCAGCTTAATGAAATACATGATGATGATGGTTCGGAGGAGGAGGGGAGTGATCCTGATGTTATTATCATTGGGGAGGAGGCTGCTCATATGTTAAATGCAACAGATGAGGTCGTTTTTTCTACCTCAAGTATGTGTAGGGTTTCAAATTCTAAGTTGGAATCCAAAGCTTCAATTGATGATGTAAGATGTGATTTTGATGATGAGGGAATCGAACATGATGATGTAAGTTGCCCAAAAGAGAATGACGAAGGAAAAAAGGAGTCAAATCAGGGGATACCTTAGCTTGTTTTCTAGGGTGAAAAGCACAACATACGCCGAGCATATTTTCTTCGCCCATTCTCACTTTCCAAGTCGAAAAAGAAGAATTTAAATAAAGAAAGTTGTAGCAGCCTTATTCTTCTTGGTGAGGATGAGGAGTCTGATAATGATTCAAAATCCTCATCTGAAGAGAACTACATGGTGAAAACTGTTGTTGTTCAAAAGGATGCTCTTCAAGATAATTCTCTTGAACAGTCAAAATTCTCGTCTGAAGAGGACTGCGAGGTGAAAACTATTGTTATTCAAAAGGATGTTGTTAAAAAGGATGCTCTTGAAGAGCCTGAGTTTCTCAAGTTTTTATCTTATAATTCGGCTTCTTTATTTATTGTGCTTTGTCATGTAATCTTAACTTTCATCAATACTGGTGCATACTAGATGCTCAGAAGATAGTGGAAAAAGGAAATTACTAATCTGATCTGAGCTTACATGAACTGAGTACTTCAAGTCTTTACTTGCATTTTTATCTTGTAATTTGATCCTTAGTTACAATGCAAAATTTATTGATTGTGCTTTATCTCTGTATTGTTCTTTATCTTGTAATCCGATTTCTTAGTTTATTGTGCTTTATTTTGAATCTTAACTTTCATCAACACTGGTGCAACAACCTTCAAGTCAATACTAAATCAAAAGCTTCATACTAGAATCACTATACATACCTCATGATAGATTCAATTTTCAACTAACCACTAGTCTATCAAAATGATTCAATTTTCTAAAATCTAAAGTGGTTATATCATCATTCACAGGTACAACAACCTTCAGGTTCTTTTACACGAACTTGTTCCTTCTTTTCAATATTTACTGAAACAATTTGAAGATTGAATAGGATTACAATTTGGAACAGAGGCATCCCCTGAATCCATCATATTGCACCACCATTAGTATGCTATAGTATCACATTATTCTTTAAACATTGCATAAATATAAGTTTTTCATAGCCTAAAGTACATATTTTTTTCAGGCATTTGGTGCTGAGTTTCCTTAGGATGTCTTTAGGAATCATTTTTTGTTTATTAGATTGTATGATTATTAAGATAGTAATTAAAAAATCTCGTATGGTATCATGTAGTATAGAAATAATTAAAACTTCTTATTTCTGATAATATAATTACTTTGCAATTCACATTTCATATTTGCTTTTTAGTAATGTAATGAGAGAATTGCATATTTTTTTATTTTTAAATAAAAATTAATTATAAATTTAAAAAATTAATTGACTAAGTAAATACATTTTAATGTGTAACAAACTATCTAGTTTTATCCCCTTTCTCTCCCTCCCCTAGACTTTAGTCCCGGTTCTTCTAATTAGGAAAAAAAGATTCTTTTAAGTCTTTATATTTAACTGCTCAACTTTTAACTTTCACTATAATCTATTTTCTTCAATTTTTCCTTGCGAGGAAGACAGAAGGTTTTTTATCTAACTCTTTGCATTCAACTACTACCACAATTTAAGGTAATTCATCGCTTCTCTCTTCAACTTTGGACTTGATTTCTTAACTTTTCATTTTCACATGCTTTCTCCTCCTTCGCCTCCATTCGATATCTGTATTTGCTTTTAGATTGTTCGCCTGTATTTGCCTTTAAACGTTTATAAATAGGATGCTAAAATTGAAATCGGAGCGGAATTAAAATTAGGGATAAAAATCGCAGTACAATAGAGAACCATTAAAAGATAAAAATTGAATGCATCTGATCAGATCAGTCACAAATTAAAAAAAATAAATAAAAATCATCTACTTTCAGATCGGTTATTCGAAAAGAATCCTCCTTTTCTTCCTTTTTTTCTCTCCTTTTTAATTTCCTCTTGTATGAGTTCTGTCAAAACCAAACTAGAAAAACAAAGGAAAGATTACCATGAACTTATTACTAAAATAAAATTGAGAAATAAATAAATGGAAAGCAAGAAAATTGTGATTTGGGAGTTTCCACTTGAAGTAAACAATGACTATAAAGATGATGAGAAAGCAAGAGTACAAGATTTGTAGAATGTCAAATGGAGTGAATTCCATACGATTAGCAATTTTTCAGGATCAATTATTAATATCTCTATAGTAACACCTGGTTTTATTTGTTGCAGGTTATGGTAAGCGAGACAAAGATATTAGTAATTACTATCGAGTTTATTATAGGTGGAGAGTTGTCACTCCCCGAGAAGGGAACCTTGGCGTGATCGGCACTCAGAAACCATTATTGGCTCCCAAGAGAACCACTTGGCCTCATCAAATTCATTCAACCAACGAGAGACTTAAAATAAAGAGAAAATAAGATGGAAAAATCAAACACGGACTAATGGACATGCATACATAGGATTGACAAAGCTATAGTAAAAGTTGATTGGGTGATCAAGATGCCAGACCTGCAAGCTCTTGCCATGGATCAATTATTCTCATATCACTCCCCTATAAGCTTGAAAATAGAGGAACAAGAAGACACAAGGAAGAAGCCTTTAAGATTTTATAATTGCTTAGCCCAGTATCTAGATTTTATGAGGAAAATACAAGAAAGCTGGCAAATACCAGGAAATAGCATGAAGGTAATATGGAGTAACTTGAAGTTGGTGAAAAAAGAGATGCAGAAGCTAAATAATAAAGAATTCATAGATGTGTCTGAGAAGGTTAAAAAGTTGAGACATGAAGTTAGTGAGAAACAAAGCCAAATGAGAATTGTTCCAATCCCACAGGAAATAAGGAGGAAGAAAAGAGACTGAGACAAGACATGAATAAGTGGAATCTGATTGAGGAAAATCCAGGATACAATGGCTCAAGCAGGGAGATGCAAACACTGCCTACTTCTTTGCAAGTATGAATGGAAGAAAGACCTAAAACCAGATTACAATGCTAGTACAGGAAGATGGGACTATTATAGAGAACAAGAGGCAATCAAAAAGGAAGTTGTGGGATTCTATAAGAAGCTACTGGGACAAAATAGCCACATGCTTGTTGCAAAGAAAGAAGTACTCAAAGTAGGACCTGTGTTTACAAGAGAACAACAACTTCAACTAATACAATCTTTCACTAGAGATGATATGAAACAAAGCACTGAAGAGTATTGGGCACTCAAAGGCTCCAGGAGAAGATGGTTTCAACTCATATTTCTTTAAACAAGCCTGGCCAAGCATAGGAAAAAAAATAACAGCAGTAGTCCTGGATTTCTTTCAAACAGGTTAAATGTATGCTCCTATCACTAGGACTTATGTCACTCTCATCCCCAAAACAAAACACCTTATAATTATTATGGACTACATACCTATCTCTTGTTGTATTACAATATGTAAGATAATTTCCAAAATGATCACAAGCAGGCTTCAAGGAGTTATGGATTATCTAGTGGACCAAAGCCAAGCAGCATTTGTTCCTGGAAGAATGTTGACTGAAAATGTGATTTTAAGTCATGAGCTAATCAAAGGTTATGGTAGAAAAGGAATATCACCAAGATGTATGTTCAAAATAGATATGCAGAAGGCATTTCTGGAAGAGATGTTAGCTGGGATGCAGATACCACATAAATTCATAACAAGGATTATGAGCGGTGTGAGATTAGTAACCTATTATATCATGATAAATGGAAGTCCTGGTCCAGCTTTCAAAGCCAAAAGAGGGGTCAGGCAAGGAGATACTGTCTCCTTATTTGTTTGTGCTAGTTATGGACTATCTAACCAGGATGTTAACAACCTTGAGGGGCAACAAAAGCTTTAAATACCACCCCAGATGCCATAAGAAACACATCATACAGTTAAGCTTTGCAGATGATCTTCTTTTATTCAGCAAGGGGGATGTATCATCAACTACACAAGTGTATGAGATATTTTGAAACGACCCCAAAAAATATCTGAAAATATTTCTCAGAAGTGCCTGAATTCGTAATTTCTATATATCTCAAAATCCGTGCGTGATATCAAAAATTCGACTTCATATTTTTGTTCAGGGGAAAAATTAAGTGGAAAATAGGTATAACCCAAATTTTAGAGGACCCATAGCGAAAAATGAATTTCACCAATTTTGCAAAGCCAGTAGCAGTCCGCGACTGCTCCGCGACGGGGACCTGTCGCGGAGCAGTGCATTTTGTTGTCAGTTTTCTAATCTCAGTCCAAGGTTTTGGGGGTTTGGGTCTAAGTCTTTCCATGCATAAAATACCTATAGTTAGCCATATTTCACCTTCATATCATACAAGACATTCCCCAATACTCTTTCAAACAATTGGACAAATATTTCACTCAAAATTCCAATGCCAAAACTCATTCCAGATCTTAAGGATTTCATTCAAGCTTCAAGTCTCCATTCCAATCTTCATTAAGGAATTCTCTAAAGTTAAGGTATGTGGGTTTCAACCATTGGGTCCTTTCACCCATGGTACCCAAGCTTCCTTTCTACATAATTCTCATGTTTCTAAGTTGATTTACTTATGGGTCTTATTTACTATGAATTTGACTATGAACTATGTTGGGGTTCTATAAAAGTGTGACTGTTTAAGCATGTTTTGGGCCATGAATCTTTGATCTATCTTGAGATTTGATGAAGGATTTTGATGTATATTACATGAGGGTATTACCAAGTATTGGTGGGTGGTTTTACATTGATTTTTATTACATGATTTCACTCTTGAACTGCATGATTTTGTACTATCATTGCACACCCGCCAAGTGTTTGATAAAATGTTCGGTTAATGTATCTTGAGTTGTTGAAGGTTTAATGCTTGGCATATGAGTTAAGTGATTTTATGATGATGAAAGGATGGTATATATGTTTTGATTTCATAATATGTATCTACAGTGTTGTGAGTTGACTATAACCAATTGAGAGGTTGATACCTCAATCACCTCGAATGGGAGTGGTAAGAGCAACCAATTAAGGGGTTGATACCTCCATCATTTCCGGCGGAGGGTGGTCATGTCTGTCAATCAATTGAGGGGTTGATACCTCATTCGCCTCGAATGGGAGTGGTAAGCCATCAACCAATTGAGGGGTTGATATCTCAATCACTTCTGATGGAGGGTGGTCATGTCCATCAACCAATTGAGGGGTTGATTCCTCAATCACTTATAAGGAGTGGTCTACCTTAGATTCTAAGTACTAAGTTTGCTTGGTATATGATGATGGTATCTTTCTTCATATCTAATAGATTCTATATAAGTATGTTTTACTTCAAGCATCACTCATGCATGTCATATTGCTAATGCTAATTTATTGCCTAATTATGCATTTCGATTATGTTGCCTATCTCTTGTTGCATTGCATCCTACATACTTAGTACATTCAAACGTGCTAACGCATACTCAATGCCCACATGATATTACCATGTAGGAACCAGAGCTCCTCATGATCATCCTCATCCTCCCCGCGGTTAGTACTATCTCTAAAGCAAGTTGGTGAATCTTCAATTTCGAGGACGATGTCTTTGATCTTATGCTACATATAAAGATTCTCTTTCCTTTATTGTATGTTTTGACTATGAGGGTGAGCCTGGTTGCTTGTCTTGGCCCCCGCTAAGTTCTATGTTTAGAGGTGTTGTTGGAAAAGTTATGTAATGATGCTATAAGCTTAACTCTCTTTGACTCTTTTGATGTTTTATGAAATGAAGGACTTCCCTTAGTCCATATGCCCTTATTTCTATTCTTTCATTGTTGTCTAATTGCTTTCAAGACCAAGGATGTGTAATGATATGTTAAGAGGCTTGATTGGGGTCCCTTTGGGTTTCCCATTCATCGTGTCACGTCTAGGCCCTAGACTTGGGTCGTGACATATTTCAACAATTCTCACAGGCTTCAGGACTTATAGCTAATCAGACAAAAAGCTGCATCTATTTTGAAGGAGTATCAAAAAGTGTTCAGAGTCAAATACTGCAGCACACAGGCTTCACAAAAGGATAACTACTTTTTCAAGTAGCTTGGAGTGCCTCTAAGCTCCAAGAAACTATCAGTAGGATAGTGTCAGTCTCTAATAGACAAGATGGTGAGAAGAATCACTACATGGACAACCAAGTTTCTTTCATATGCATGAATATTGCAACTAGTTAATAGTGTGTTGAATGCTATGCAAACTTTCTGGGCCCAAGTGTTTGTAATGCCTAAGAAGATTATTCAAGTGGTAGAGATAATGTGCAAACTATTTCTATGGAATGGGGAGATACAAAACAAAAGCATCGATAGCATGGGATACACTCTGTTGGCCTAAGATAGTTGGAGGACTCAACATTACAGTTATATATGTGTGGAACAAGGCTGCTATAATTGAACACCTATGGAACCTAAACAAGAAAAAAGACAAGCTATGGATCTTATGGGTACATGCTTACTACATCAAAGGTAGGAATCATGGCAGGCAATTAACAATCAGGCATCTTGGATCGTAAGGAAAATAATACAGGCAGGGCAATGGCTTGAGAAAGAGGCTTATGTATAACAGACATACTGGAAGTAGAAGAATTCGACATTAAAAAAGTGTGCAAGGATATAAAAAGAGAATTTACTAAAGTGCCATGGAGAAGATTGACTTGCAATAATCTAGGCAGCCCCAAATGGACTGTCATGTTATATCTACCTATATATATAAGGATGTAAACTAAGGACATGCTAAGCAATCAGGGAATACTTACTGATACAATGTGTATACTATGCAAAAGTGAACCCGAAACACATCAACACATCTTCTTTGACTATTCGTTCACTGGGAAAATATGGAGGGCACTGCAAGGCTTGATGTCTATCAACAAAAGAGCCACATGATGGAGTGAAGAAGTACAATGGGTTGCGGATCATGCTACAAACAAAACAGCTCAGGCAATTATACACAAAATCACACTAGCAGCAGCACTATACTACATATGGCAAGAGAGGAACCGTAGAATGTTTCAATACAAGGAAAGGACAAGGGAGATGATGGTAAGAATGGTTATACAAGATATTCATAGTAGAACTAGTATGTTTCCTAGACTGGCAGACACTATGTATGGATTAAACTTTTACCTAAGGGGTCGTTTGGTACGATGAATAAAGAAAGATAATCCTGATATAATTTTTTAGGGGCCTTTAATTGCTTATTTGGTTACACAGGGTGGGATAACTTATCCCAGGATTAGCAATTAGTCTGGGATAAGTTATCCTCTCCTGTGAATGGAATAATAATTCCAGGATAATTTATCCTGGAATAAGGTATGTGAAATAACAAAATATCCTGCTTAAATCATTTTTATACACCAATTTTACATTTTATGTATATTAACATATTTTTTTAATAATATTTATAATAATATTCACTATAATTAATTGTTATTTTTATCTATTTTTTGTTAAAAAAATTATATTTTGTAAATACAATTTCTATGTATGAATATGTTATAAGTTGAATTCATTTATCCAATACTTATATTTATTTATATTTTGATTTCTCTTAAAATGTTCACTCCACTATTAAATTATATATTTTAAATTAAATATTTTATTACTCACTTAAAAATTATATTTTATATATAAATTAAAATGTAAATTATTTTAATAATATTTTTTTGGCTTGTAGTAAACTTAAAATGAAAATTTTATTTTTGAGCTAAATAAGATGAAAATTTTTATTTTTAAGCTAAATAAGACGAAATTTTTATTTTTTTAAGTTAAATAAGATGAAAGATTTATTTGAATCTAAATAAGATGAAAGTTTTGTTTTTAAGTTAAATAAGATGAAAGTGTAATTGTAAAAACACATGGCACAATCATGAAATGCATAGTATGCACATACGTCAACTAAGATGGAAATTTATTTTTAACAATTAATAACTAAAACTTGCAAAGAAAATAAAAAGAAAAATTAAATAAGGTGGAGGGTGGTTTTTGTAATCAAACAACTTATTCTTGGAAATTGTTCCATGAATAGTATTTTGAATATGTCAAACCAAACAAACAATAAAAACTACTCTCAGCATAACTTATCCCACTATAACTAATTCCAGCATAATAAATATCATCATAACTAATGTCCAAATCAAACGACTTGTTAGAGTGGGAGCTCGATTAGAAAGGAAATGAGGCACTGATGCTCGGAGAATGGGAGTATGTCCATGTCTCGAGCTCAATTTGTACATATTGCATTATCTGGTAATGGAAATTATAGTTACCAAAAAAATATTTATATAATTATTTATAGTTCTATGCTCAATTATATAAGTTATACACATAATTATTTTATTTATCTTTTTATCTTTCTTAATTAATTAACACAATATACATGTACAAAAACATACAATAAACTAGTTAATGATTATATATGAATATTTCTGAATAAATTAAGTAATTATTTATTATTAAGTTTATATAATTGTAACTACTTTATTTTTTTATTCAAATTATCCAATTGTATTGAATAATATTTTATTAAAATTATCCAACTTTATATTTATTTATTTATTTATATAATATTTTTTTCTTCTCATTTTTTATTTTTTTTAAAATTATCCACAATCTCCTTTTTTAGTTACTAAGTTTTTTCAAATATCTACGTCAATATTAGTTATTATCCGAAGCCAAAAGGCAATAAATTAATTGAAAATTTCTAAAATGGAAACTTATTTTGTTACACTAAAATGGTAAAGGCACAACCTTTCCTGCACCTCACCCTCTTTCACTTGACATCCTTTAGGTAAAGACATAAGCTATTGTGCACCTTACATTATTTTTTAAAAAATTAACTTCTTATGTATTCTTTTTGCTTTGTATTTTTCAATGTTTTGCTTTTCTTCTTTTCATTTTTCTCTTATAATATAAAAAAAACTTCAATTGTTATAATTATAGTTATTTTATTACTACTTCAATTCACTTTTACTTGTCATTATTTTATTTTTTGAGATCAAACTATATCTATTTTGACCAATATTTTAAAATGTATTTTTTAATCATATAAATATAAGAAGAATTGCAACTTATAATACTTTAGTTTTCGACCATTTAAATTTTAGATTTCAAATTAAATTTAACTATTCCAATTCAGCTTTGAAGTTTAGTCAAGTTAATCTTGAAAATCGAAATAATAACAAGTAAAAGTGACAAAAAAAATATTTTATTCAGATTGCTGAATGTTAAAAATTTTAAAGTTGAAACATCCATAGTGTATTACGAACAAAATTATCATCAAGCAGATAGATCGTTACAAACACCAACGAATAAACATCAAGTAAACATCAATGGTTCAACATAAATCAATCAGACAAAAACACTGCTGAGCACAAATACCAATTGGGTAATAAACTCCAATTAGACATCACCATAGTTATACGAAATTTGGACATTCAATGACATCACCATAGTTATACCAAATCTGGGCAACAACACCAACTCCCATCGGCAAGATAAAAGTTGGCAGGAAAAATAACTGGACATTAAACTACACTGTGCTACATTCTTTCTTACATACCCAAATTTCAGCCAAAACAACTTAATCGTAGAAATCTAAGATATTTTCTTGATTTGAGATTTTCCAGTTTGTGCTCTTGTTTGAATTCGAAGAGCCTTTGATCTCGTTTGTATAGCACTTCACATTGGAAGTTCTCGTTTGGTAATTGCCTTCTTTCCTTCCCGCTTCAAGTCCTTGACCAGTATGCTGCTAGACATTCCTTGCTTGTAATTAAAGAGTCATAAAATGGTTAAACACAATACTAGTAACACAACTGTAACCAGACTGGGGATACTACAGCAAGTAAGTTTACTGAAGACTCTAAATGTAGCACGAGCAACAACAACAAGGCACATGCCATCTTTTTTTAAAAAATTTTGAGAGAGAGAGAAGGTTCATTTTCCAAAGCAGTTCAATTCAGTGAAGACGACAAAAAATGTATAGGAAAAATGGGGCAAAGAAAATTACAAGTGTAAAACATTGCACAACAGCAGCACCAGAATTGAAAAATGATTTTAAATAGAGAACCGTCGGTTATGAAGCTGTTGCAAGGAGTCAAGGTAGACATAAAACATTGGATGAAATTACATGAGAGAAATAAAGAACTAATATTAAGACAACAATACGACTTCGTGGGAAGTCTTAGCTTTCCCCCTGTAGATCAGCTTCTCCCCTGTAGGAGAACATTAATATAAACGCTTCAGTTTCCTGCTTTCTACCTCTCATTGTTATTGAACTGACATGACATTAGCAAGCTAGTCGTGGAACATAACTATATATGCTTTCGAGAGTCATCATACACATTTATGATAGGTGTGCATGATTGAAAACTGAACCATGGCTCAAATCAGAGAAGATCCATTGACCATGTCCTAGAACTGAAGGTTTTCAATTAAACACTGTCCATAAAGAGTACTGCACAATTACTGTCATCCAAAAACATCTTTTTGAAAGAAGGAAGAAGGATGGGGACAGGAGAGGTTTTCACCTGTTCCGCTTCAGAATTTGAAAATGCCTTGCAGTGGCCTGAGACTGTTGATTTATCCTCTACTCGCTTCTTGGCCTGTTCAGTAGCAACTTCTTGATTTTTGCCATTACTAGTAACGACTTCATATATTGTTGGCAGCTCATTTATCTTGTCGAAAAGCGATTCCCTAGATCAAAGAGATAAAAAGAATTCAGTGAACTGATAAAACTTTCCACACTCAGTAGGCTACTACACCAAGGAAATAACTGGTCTTCTCCCTCGGAGAAAGCACAGTGATATTTGATGTCAATGTAATCACATGAATAACATCCTTGAATGGAATGAGAATGTATTCTCCTTCAATTTTTTGTTGCACAAATATTTGAATGCAGTCAGTTGTGGTGGTTGCACAATCTCGACTGCTCCTTTAATATGTTGGCTGCTAATTAAGTCGCACATTTCATTTGATCACACTTTTAGTAAAAGATGCTACCTAACATCTTTTATCCATTTACATGAAATTTAGCGGTCACCTATGCCTTTGATATCCAAATACTATGTGACCATAGCTTTATAATTCAAATTCAAATGCATTAGTTGTGAGTTGCAAATAGAATTGTTACCTAACTTTGAATAATGTCTCTTCTTCTTCCCAGTGAATATCCAAATGCAACTTGTGCTACCATATACAACTGTAATTCTGATCTTTCCAACAAGTTTTACTAATGCAATAGTATAAACTATGTAAATTTTGGTCTTTGTAACAAGCTTTACCGATGTAATAGTATAAATTTTGTTGCACATAATACGAAGCACTTACGCTACTACTTAACATGATGTTGTAATGCTTGCTTAAAATTGAAAATAGGGACTGGCACAAATAAATAGAAGAAAGTAGAAATGAACAAAGAAACTATTGTTTGTAGAATTTAGTTTACCTCGTCTCCTTATCACAGGCAGAAATGGCACAATAAGTGAAGAAAACAGTATATAGCCATGTATCACTATCTTTAGCAACTCTGGCCGACCACTGATTTTGGTCCTCCTCTGAATTAGGAAGTTTATATAATTTTGAATGTGGAAGGTTAGAGGCACCTCACTAGTCGACATGGCTTTCCATGTCCCGTCTAGTGATCCATAGAGGCCAAGATATTCATTTTCTGTAAGGTGAGAGAGTGATCAGAAAAAACATTTGTTCTTTATGCAAAAGATCAAAACCAGGCACTAACTTAAATCACAACATTTGGCTGCTGGAAAGTGACGTGATGCTCAACAAGTTCCTAATCACTTGTAACTTTAAGCATTAGGGCATGATAATAGCATCGCCTTCCAAAATTGAAAAGAAGATAACTAATCGGGGATAACACAGGTTACGAAACTCAACACATATCATTTTCTGCAAAAGAAAAGAGAAAACAGTATTAAACAACACACTAATAAAAAAAAATATGTAGATAAAATTGCATACCTTCTGTCAGGGCTTTGATAATGGCATTTTCACGGTTTGTGAAATCCTTTAAAATTGTCTCTTCCTTGCGGTAATACTCTTTCCCGAAATCATCCATCGCCATTCTTTTGCAAATAATTTCTTAGCAGAAAGGAATATGAAGAAGAAGACTATCAAGGGTACCCTAGTACAAATTACACTACAATTAACATATACATATATATATTTTAGGACGGTTTTTTTTTAATTGTTTTATTTTGCTTATTTTTTGGACCTTTGAATCCTTTTTTTTACTTAGTACAAATTACACTATAATTAATATATATATTTTTTTAAAAAAAAATATATCTAATTAGACATATATTTTTATTTCTACAATATAGAAAAGTCGAGGAAGATCAATGGCAATATTGTAAATATGCTCATTTTTATGGGTAAAATAATGGGTCTTCTTAGCAAACCAGGACCTCCCCTTTCTTTTTATTCCACGTATTTTATATCTATCTATCTATATCTATACTATATTAAAATTGTGAAGGTTCTTAATAATATTAATAATGTTGTTTGAACTTTTAGCTCACTCCATTTTAAACAAAATCGTCTTTTCACCATTTCTTATGTTGGTACATTTTGCTATATTTTTTTAACAAGACCCAATATATTTGATTTCTACCATGAAGTTATAAACATGAGTAAATTCACATATTTTTATAAGTAATAGGGTTGAATCTTTTACATCTTCAGACGCATAACTTTAAGTGTTTTACTATAACTTATTTTATATCTGTTTAAAGTTCACATAATAAAATTATTTTGATGATCAATTGACTTAGTAGATATATCTATAATTTAATAGTGCTTTTAACATAATTGTACTCTAAATGCTTCATGAGTTAAAAGATTAATTTATCAAGTAGCCTACTAGGGGAAAATTTTTTATTTAGAATGACAATAAGGAAGCCCCATTTGTGTTGGACCATTCTTGCTTAGTACACTTCTATGTAATTTGGAGATGAAGCATTAATAGACCAACGGGAATTGAACATATCAAGATATTAGTATAGTCCTAGTAAAACATTAATAGTGTTACAAGTATTTTAAACTCTAAATACAATGATCATAGCTTTCTGAAGAAGCCTTGGAGAAATGAAATCTCAAGATTTTAAGAGAATATGAAGTTTGATGAGAGAACATATAATCATCAGGAGAGTTGTTTCTAAAAGGAACATAATAATTGATGGCAATACTTGAATAGTGATGTTTGGAGGATTACGGATGAGGTATTATTAAGAAAAACGTATCACAACAAACGTAACTAAACAAGGGAGCCACAATAGTTGCGATAAGATATTTTCAAATGACGCATAAAAGTTAACAAATTCATACGGTCCAACAATTCATTTAGAATATCGTGAAATGATTTTTCTATTATATCTTTAGTATAGATCCAATATATTGAAGAAATAAAGTATGCACAAAATTTCACACATAAATAATGACAAATAGAGCATGGAGACTATTTACCGATTATATTATGACAAATATGGTATGAATATTGTTTCAACGTTAATTGAATTTCAAGACAAAACATGTGCAACCCATATGCAGTGAATCTAGTACTATATTAAAAGTGTGAAGATCCTTAAAAATGTTGTTTGAACTTTTTGCCCTTCATTAAAAAGTTTTGCTTTAGACAAAATTGTCTTTTCACCATTTTTTTGGTTATTACTATTTTTTAATTATTATTTAATTATTTTCTTAATATAGAATGTCAAAACTAATTAATTTTTGTCAATTAACTATGGGGAAAAATGGAAAGGGGGGTGGGGTGGGGAAGAACATTTTCCCTTTTCAAAAACAAAATTTTTAAAAATTAGTATGTGATATAAAGAGTCCTAAAACTAATAGAAAATCATAGGTCATAAAAGTTTTCCCTAAAATAAGTAGAAAGAATTAATCAAAAAAGGAAAAAAATAATATACCATATTTAATGGATTCAAAGTCCTAATGCGAGGGAAATAATGACATTGTAATTTTTAAATATTGAATAACTTAAACAAGGAAAAAAAAATATACCGTATTTAATAGATTTCAAAGTCTTAATATGAGGAAAACAATGAAACTAATTTTTTTTTTGTCAATTAATTATGGAAAAAAAGGAAAAGGGGTGGAGGTAGGGGGGAGAACGTTTTCCCCTTTCCAAAAAGGAACCTTTTTTAAAATTATTATGTGATATAAAGAGTCCTAAAACTAATAGAAATCTTAAATCATCAAAATTTGACCTAAAATAAGTAGAAAGAATTAATCAAATATCTATCTATCTATATATATATATAATAGATTTCGAAGTCCTAATATGAGAGTAATAATGAAACTGTAATTTTTAGGTAAAATTATTAATAAGGAATCATAAAATAAGTAGGATCCCTAATTGTCTGAAAATGTTGGTGTCCTTTTTTGTTTATATTTGGAAAATTTTGCATGCCTATAAGAAAATTTAATAAAATCTTTATTTGTGTCCTTTTTGATTTAGGACTCCATCACTTCTATAAAAGGATTGTAATTTCACAAACTTATTAACCACTCATTTCTTTTGATCGACCTTAGTTTCTTCTCAATTTTATCACAATTTTGATTAATTTTTAGGTATTCTTTTTCTTAAAATCTCACTGCTCCCTTTTTGTTTCATATATATGTTGTCCCAACTTTGATTCGTAAAATTCTATCGTCTGGAAGAATTCCCTCTAATATAGAAAGTTATATAGAATTGTTATGCGACGTTGTTATAACAAAATTGTTTCAAAGTTACTTTGTAGTTGCTACTATTAGGATATTTAGTTTAAATGAAATTCAGTAAGTTATATTATTCACTTATAATAAATTGAACTTTAGGTAACATTTGCTTTAATAACTCATCAAGGACATGATATGAGTAGGGATGACACTTGGGCGGGTTGGGTTGAATTTGAATGGGTTATAATGGGTCAAAATACTAAACGGGTCAAGACCTAACCCAACTTGAAGTTGCTTGAGTCAGAATAGGTTGGGTCAAAATGGATTGAGTAAACGGTCATAGAGCGGGTCAAGATCCAACCCGACCCAATTTTAACTAGGTTTTACTTATTTTATTTATTTTTTTCAATATTTTAGTACTTAATTAAATTATATTTTTCTTTATTATTGCTATATAAAACATATCAAATTGAAAAAAAAAAGTGTTTTGAAATATTTTAATAAGATCTCACTCGAATTAAGCTAATAATTGGATGAGTTATTGACGCGCCCAAAGTTGGGTTGGGTTAGACTTAATTTTACCATCCCTAGATATGAGATAGAAAGTTACCTTAGACATGATTTAAGGTGGAAAGTTAATATCCGAACAGTGTAAGTGGACGGGGCTACACTAAAATTTTCTACTCAGTAGATTTGAACTTCTTCAATTGTCTTGAGTGCGCATGCCTTTTTTCAATTCTAATAATATTTGTATTTGGAATTAGAATATATTTGATAATAAATATAAAATAAATTGTACAAAATTACGATGTTTGCAATTTACTAAAAATTTGAAGGTTTAAGGGGGTGAGTTAGCTTTAGAATTATAACTTTGATGTTGTGTTGGATTCCTTAATGATTTTATTGAATAAGGAACTCTTGGGTGTAAGTTTGTGACAGGGGTGTACAGAATCAAATCGTAAACCGCACCAAATCGACAAACCGAATCAATTCGTAAAAAAAAACCGCTTAGTGGTTTGGTTTGGTTTGGTATTGACGAAAAAAAATCGACTATATTTGGTTTGGTTTTGTTTTAATTTTAAAAAATCAAACCGAGGTCAAACCAACCCGACATTATATATATATATATATATATATATATAATTTTTAATTTTTTTATATATAAAACATATTTATTAGGCACAAGACAAAAGACAAGAGTATGTGCAGTATGTTTTTTTCTTTTGAAAACAAGGGCAACACGTTTTTTTTGACTACTTTCATGCTTTCTAACAAAACAAGAGTATGGGCAGACTAATTGAATATAAATTAAAACAATAAAATATTATTTAAATGATACTTGTTTTACTTTTACATATTAAGCACTTGTCATTTGCCAAACCATCTTAAATTGGTGCTAATTACTAAGTACTAAAATTGAAGATCGATTAGTCAACTTGCTCAAATTGATATCATTGAAGAGTTTGATCTTTTTGGTATTCCAACTTTTAGTTTTGTTATTTATTTTGGGGTTGTATACTGAATGATTAGTAGTTTAGTACTTTTTTTGAATA
>JAOTQR010010566.1:0-18103 GCA_025774065.1 Solanum ossicruentum
AGTCCTTCCAAAGGAGTTTAGGGACACAAGTGAATTTGAGTACAACATTCCACTCTCAAATAGACGGTTAAGCAGAACGCACCATTCAGACACTTGAAAATATGTTGCGAGCTTGTGCATTAGACTTTAAAGGTAGTTGGGTGGACCATTTGCCACATATTGAATTTTCCTATAACAGCAGCTACCACACAAGTGTTAAGATGGCACCTTATGAAGCTTTGTATAGAAGGAAATGTAGATCACCAATTGGTTGGTTTGAAGTGGGTGAAACCACCTTGCTTGGGCCAAATCTAGTACAATAAGCCATGGAAAAAGTTAAGGTAATCAAGCAGCGGCTAAAAATAGCCAAAAGTCATCACAAATCATATGCAGATGCTAGAAGCAGAGGACTAGAATTCTCACTAAGGGATTGGGTATTTTTAAAGGTATCTCCAATAAAAAGGGTTACATTTGCTAAGAAAGGAAAATTGAGCCCACGTTACATAGGGCCATATAAAATTATTAAGAAGTTCGGGCAGGTTGTATATGAATTAGAGCTACCCCAAGAGCTTTCAATGGTTCATCCAATTTTTCATATCTTAATGCTTCAAAAATACATAGGTGACCCATCCCGTATCACTCCTATTGAGGATGTGCAGGTTATAGAAGATCTCACCTATGAAAAGGTACCTATTGCTATTCCAGATAGTCAAGCTAAGAAGCTAATGAATAAAGAAATAACTTCAATGAAAGTACTTTGGAGGAATCAGAAGGTAGAAGAGATAACATGGGAAGCTGAGGACGCAATGAAATCAACATACCCTCACTTATTTGAAGCTAAGGAGGAAGTGCAACATACATAATTTGGGGCCTTAATAGGTACGTGCGTTTGAATGTTTATTGCATTGAACATGGTTAAACTATCTAACTATGCTTACATTCGAGGATGAACGTTCCTAAAGGAGGAGGATGTAACACCCCACATCTTACAATACTAGTACTATGCAAATGAAACATAATATGGTTTGGTCAAATTAGCGCCCATTTTAAAAGCTGCATGAATCTCATGTTAGAGGTCGATATGTGCATCGAATGCTTAAGAGGATTGATTGCATAAACGTTTTATGTTAAATTAAGGAGATCACAGCCCTAAACATAGTGAGAGAATTGACGTGATTGTAGGACCTAAGAAACTAGCAGGTGAATCACCTATTTGATTAGCTTAAATTTGCTAGCTAAACAGAGACGAGGCCCGACGTCAAATCTATCCAAGTCTGATTATCAATAAATTCCGTGTTAAGAGTGTAACTTTAGCCCATAATTTACCATTGTAATGGACAATATCTAAAGCCCAAGATGAATAATAAAAAGGCCCAAGTATATCGTAACCCACTTGCTAAATCGGGCCCAAACTAAGTGAAGGGGAATTAGGAAAATGGGCAGCTAAGGCCCATCAACTTTGAGACCCATTTAGGCCCAAGTGTGAGGGCCAAGCTATTGCTCACCACCTTGATAATATGAGGCTTAAACTACACAAGCAAGTCAGCCAAAGACTCCTTTAAAAAGGATTACAAGTAGCATCTTTAAGTCATTCTTAACTTGGAAAAAAAAATCAACTTTCACAAACTTTCTCTCTACACTTTCTTAACCTAGCAAAGCAGCCACAAGGAGACTTTTAGGGTTCTTGGAAAAGCCCTACACCTTGAAGTTAATGTTAAATAGGTTTACTTATGAGTTTAGTAAGGTTTTCTTACGGAAAACAAGAGACTGTTGGTTATGTTTGTGCTTAAATTGTTGGACAACATGTGTTCTAAAAGTTGTACATTTTTCTTGTTTATTTGGAAGGTTTTCTCATTTTGGTTGGATTGCTTATGAAGGGAGGTTACTATTATTAATGAGTATTGGTTCTATAATGATATATAAAGGCTGATGCACAATTTTTAAAGTCTGCAAAAGTGAGTGCTTGTGTGATATTGTAATTAAGCTCGTAGGAGGAACTTGTGGGCTGATTGATTGAGGACTATGGTCACACGTCCTCCACATATTTTGAGGAATATTTTTGAGCTGTTTTATGACTGGTTTTATGTGTATACATGGTGGGGACTGTTTGGTTAAAGTTGGAACAGGTTTGGAACTATCAACGTCGAAATGTATTGAGGGGATGTAACGTTATGCCGCCTATTTGTATGTTGCATAGAATTATTATGTGTTGTGTTTTGTGGTTGTTGTAAGACTTTTATGGCACTAAAATAGGATGCAAATGATATGCATATAAAAATGTGTATTAGAAAGTACGTGTAAGGGCGGAAAGGTTGAAAGAATACGCTCGGGTTTATAATTATCCGCTTGTTGCCCATATGTTGTTTTTTATGAGATTGGGCTGCCAAGATGTATCTATTGGCTATTAATGCTAGCTTTATCACCTACTATGTTGTTGATAAATATTTGGACGAAGGGAAGGTTATCTCGAGGTAATAGCAAGGTCGTACAACGAGGTATTTAAGGCTACTTGATTTCATATTATTTGGCATGAAACATATATCCCTCCTTGGCACTATAAAGGCACTTACCAACTCTGACACAACTATTAAACATGTCTCAACTCTTTCATATATTCATATGCTCCCATACATAGTCACCTTCAAATCTGCATACATACTTGGATACCAAGATACACGATTTCGTTCTACTAAATAAAGTTCAAGTGTTGTTCTACCTCCTACACATTTCATTATTTGTGTAACCTACTCCTTTCATTATGGTGTCGTCTTTTGTGATTATTTAAATGTCATATGTTGTACCTACAGTTCTATAACTCCAATATTTCGACCACCAAAAGAATCATCTCAAAGGTAATTGAAAGATAAAGTAAAGTATATTGCTTGTTCATGGGTGGTAACCCGAGGGGTGGAAGAATCACTTAGCTAGGGTCGATCCTATCATGGGTGGTAGCCCAACGGATAAAAGAAAAAGCTTAGCCAGGGTCGATCCCGATGTAGATTTACCACTGATTAGCTGGTCATTTGTATTAAATGTTGTTCATAGATTATACAGTAAAGGTAAAGTAATAAAACGAACATAAAGTATATGATCTCACGGTATAATTAACGGTGGTCTATTATCCTACACCATTGCATAGTTTCATTTGAGTTGTTACTTGATATACAATATTTCCTACCTTACATATTCAGTACACTATCTCGCACTGACATCCCTTACAGGGGACCTGCATTTCATGCTACAGGTACAGGTGCTAGTAAATCTCCCTAGTAGGAGTACAGGATGTCCAGCTGTTGTTACCAAGCTCCAGGTTTCTTCGGAGCTTTGTGTGTCTAGAGCTTATATTTTTTTGTATTGTATAGTTAGCCGAGGCGGCGCCTATCCTGAACCTTATTAGATACTTTTCCTTATCTAGAGGCTTTGTATAATATATAAATTAAAGTGTGGTTATGTCTCATACTTTAGACACCGTGGCCCCAACGGCCTAGCCATATGTATTTCCTTTTAGCATGTTATTATTGTTTACTTTCTTAAGGGCATGTTGAATGTAGAAATCCCTTATAATATGTATAGAAAGCGCATAAATACAGGTTTGTTCTCCCAGGCCTTATTGGCAACGGGTGCTAGTCTGCCTTAATGGGACTTTGGGCGTGACACCTCACCAATTCATGGATATACAAACTTGCATACTATTTATCCCCATATGTGGTCTTAACTGGTCGAAAGTGAGCCGATTTCGACATCCTATGAACCGCCACCCAAATGGAATCAAAACCCATTTAGTCTTGGGAAACTCAACCCCAAAATCCATATTAATCACCTCCCACTTTCAAGTAAGAATCTCTCTATCTTGGGTTAGGCCACCCGGCTTTTGATGTTCGGCTTTGACTTGTAGACAACTATGCCAACTGGAAACGAACTTCGCAATGGCCCTATTCATGCCTCCCCACCAATACACATCTCTCAAGTCTCTATACATTTTGGTGGAACCGAGGTGGATAGAATAGGAAGACTTGTGGGCCTCATCAAAAATTTTCTCCCTCAAACCATTAACACAAGGCGCACACAACCTACCTTAGTACCTAAGGGCAACACCTGCCCAATGGGAGAAAACCTCTATTTTTCCCTCTTTCACCAAGGCCTTCAATTCAAGCAAGGAGAAGTCAAGATCTTGTTTTACTGTCACCTCATCAACCAAAGAAGACCTAGACCCATCAACCACCACAACACCTATCACCAACCTCTTCCAACCTAACCCCCATTCTAGCCAATTGATGCACCTCCTAAGCCATCTCCTTTTCACAATCATCAACATGGGCTAAGCTACATATAGACACCCTACTCAAAGCATCTGCAACCATATTTGCCTTACCCGGATGATAGTGCACACTCATATCATAGTCATTGAGAAGTTCTAACCATATCCTTTGCCTCAAGTTGAGGTATTTTTCAGTGAAGATAAATTGGAGGCTTTTGCGATTGGTGAACACATCAAAATGCACCCGATACAGTTAGTGACGCCAAATCTTTAATGCAAACATAACGGTGGCTAACTCTAGATCATGGGTTGGGTAGTTCCTTTCATGTACCTTGATTTGGCTAGAAGCATGAGCTATTACCTTACCATTTTGCATCAACACACAACCCAAACCAACTCGGGAAGCATCAAAATACACCACAAATCCCTCAAGCCCATCCAATAGTGATAATATAAGAGGGGACACAAGCTTGTCTTTCAATGTTTAGAAGCTCCTCTCACATTCATTAGTCCACAAAAACTTAACCTTCTTCTGAGTCAATTTTTTCATAGGGGAAGCAATGGAACAGAACCCATTCGCAAACCTTCTATAATAACCCGCTAGGCCTAAGAAGCTCCTAATATTCAACAAGGTCAATGGCCTAGGTCAATTTCTAATCACATCGATTTTCTTAGGATCCAATTTTATACCATCCCCCGACACTGCATGACCTAAGAATGCAACCTTATTCACCCCATATTCACAGTTGTCATCTTTGGCATACAATTTCTCCTCCCTCAATCTTTGCAACACAACCCTTAAATTCCCCATATGCTCGTCCCTACTATGTAAATAGATCAAAATATCATCAATGAAGACCACAACAATGGAATCAAGGTAAGGTGTGAAGACCCTATCCACTAGGTCCATAGAGATGGTTAGTGTATTAGTCAACCCAAATGATATCACAAAAAACTCATAATGCCCATATCTAGTCCAGAAGGTCGTATTGGAAATGTCACACTCCCTCACCCTCACTTGATGATACTCGGATCGAAGATCAATCTTAGAGAAAAAACTAGCCCCTTGCAATTGGTCAAACAAGTCATCAATCCTTGGAAGGGGATACCTATTCTTGATGGTGACCCTATTGAGTTGCTGGTAGTCAATACACATTCTAAGGGACCCATCCTTCTTCACAAACAATACCAGAGAACCCTAAGGTGATTGGCTAGGTCTAATAAATACCTTTTCTAACAAATCTTTTAATTGTTCCTTTAACTCCTTCACTCTACAGAGGAAATTACGGTAAGGGAGAATGGAGATAGGTTGAGTATCAGGGAGAAGGTCTATAACAAAATCAATTTCCCTTTCGGGAGGAACATTACGAAGGTCATTTGGGAAGATATCAAGAAACTCATTTACAACCGAAACAAACTCTATGGAGGGGACTTTGGACTCCACATCTTTAACCATCACTAGGTGGTAAGAAACCCCTTAGAGATCAACTTACGAGCTTTAATGCAAGAAATGTATCTATCCTTGACCACCACATCTTTGCTTTCCAACTCAAGGATGGATTAATTAGGGAATTGAAACTTGACACTACGGGTTCTACAATCAATAGAAGCATAGTAGGCATGCAACGAATCCATCACAAAAATGATATCAAAATCTACTATGTCTAATTCAACAAGATCACAAGGCAACAACTTATGCAAAACGCAAATAGGACAACTTCTATAAACTTTCCTAGCAACAATAGAGGCACTAATAAGAATAGACACTTCATATGACTCATGCAACAACTGGGGATCAACATGGAACTTTTTTGCAACAAATTGGGTAACATAGGAGAGAGTGGCCCCCGGATCAATCAAAGCATACATATCAAATTCAATGATTTTCAACATACCGGTAACAACATCTGGGGCGTCACTAACCCCTTGCTTCCCATGTGTTGCATAAAATCGATTGTTCCTTGGGGCAACACCTCGAGGTCCATCTCTACATAATGGGACCACATTTACACCCTGGCCCTTGCCATAGTCTCTTGGACAATCTTCTTTCTTGTGACCAAGATCCCCATATTCATAATATGCATTAGATCCTTTCAAAATAGGCTTCCATGACTCTTTCCACATTTAGGGAAGACATCATTAGGATCCGCACGACCAACAACTTGAGGCTTAGGGAAGTCATTGGCAAACCCCCTATTAGTAGCATGAGTAGGCCCTTGGCCTTGAAGAAACCTAGCACCCTTTTGGAGTTTACCCTCAAATCGGGCCCTTTTGGCATCATGCCCCCTTCTCTTCCTCAACTTTTCTTCCTCCATTTGCTCGTCATATGTCATCAACTGAGACAAGTCCATGTCACTAATTAGCATAGCAGACCCGCATTCTTCACTTACCAACTTGGAGACCCCCATCAAGAACTTATTCATCCTAGATCTAGGATCAGCCATCAAATGAGGAGCATACTTTGAAAGTTGATTAAACTTGAGGGCATACTCCCTCACACTCATAGCACCTTATTTCAAGTTCATGAACTCTACCATCATAGCTTCTGTAAGCTCAAGAGGAAAAAACCGATTAAAGAAAGCCAAATTGAACTCTTCCCAAAGCACCACATTGCTAATTCCCTTCTCACCCTTCCATTGATCATACCAAATTTGGGCTACCCCATAGAGCTAGTACGCTGACAACTCCGTCTTTTCATTCGAACCAACACCCATGATATTCAAGATTTTCTAGACCTCATCAATAACTCTTGTGGATCTTTATCAACCTTTGACCCATAGAATACCGTAGGATTCATCCTCATGAAGTCTCTTTGCTTAGCTCCCAAAGTAGTTGCATAAGGGGATTGTGCCCCTTGATTGACTTGGTTAGCTACAACTTGGGCAAGCATAGTGAGAGCATCTCGGAGCTCATCATTGGTAGGTTGCTCCTCGGGAGTTTGGACCCTTCCTCCTCGAGTGTTTAGCATGATATAGCATAACAAAAAACAATCATTAGGGGGAAAACTCATCACAACTCTATAGCATGACTTAAAATATGAAGAAGGGAAACATTTCCTAAAATGTCTCATAGCCTTCTTCTCATAGTCATGGCGCGCTTCACAACCATGCATAGGACTCTAATCGATGTAATATGTTGGACTCCGAGGATCTATCAACCTACTGCTCTGATATAAAGATTGTCACAGCCCAAGCATAGGGTCTAAAGGTGACATAGAGCAAGGGGAACCTGAAGGGACCCTAAGCAAGCCTCTTAGAACATCATTACATCCTTGGTCGCGCAAGCAATAAAAATAAGTATCAAGAGATAATAAAGAGGGACAACCGGGGCTAAGGGAAAACACATTCATATCATAGACATCAAGAATAATAGATTTAAGGCTCTTAACATAGATAAATAACATGTCCAACAAACACCTCTAATACATAGATAAGAGCGGGAGCCAAGACAAAACAACAAGGCTCACCCTTACAGTATAAATAGAACTTAAGGAAGAATGTCTCATTACATAATAAGAACAACATTGACTAAGGTCCCCAAAGTGGAGGACTCACCAACTAGCTTGAGTAGTATCAAACTAGCCACGTAGAGGAGGATGATCAACTGGGGCGCCGGTTCCTACATTGTGATATTATGTAGGAAAGAGTATGTGTTAGCACGTTTGAATATACTAAATGTCACGACTCAAACCTAGGGACTAGGCATGACACGGTGCAAGGGGAACCCGAAAGGACCCCAAGCAAGCCTCTGAGAACATCATTACACATCTTTGGTCGCGGAAGCAATAACTCAATCATCAAGAGAAAACAAAGTGGGACCATTGGGGCTAAGGGAAAGCACTTTCATACCTCAAGAACAATAGAGTCAAGGCTTTCAGCATAGATACATAACATGTCTAACAAACACCTTTATTATATAAATAAGAGCGGGAGCCAAGACAAAGTAATCGAGCTCACCCTCATAGTCAAAATAGGTAATGAAGAAGAATGTCTGAATGTATAACAACAAAGCATAGGCTAAGGTCCCCGAAATAGAGGACTCACCAACTAGCTTGAGTAGCACCGAACTACCTACATAGAGGAGGATGATCAACTTGGGCTCCGATTCCTTCATGGTGATATCATGTAGGCAAGAGTATGCATTAGTACATTTGAATAGACTAAGTATGTAGGATGCAATGCAAAAAGAATAAGGCATCATTATCAAAATGCATAATAATAGATAATAGGCATAATATACAATATGACATTTATGATCAATGCATAAGTAAAACATGGTTAAGTAACTCATGCTAATAAAGGATATCATATGTGTAGAAGAGACCAAGATAGATTTCCAAAGTATGAACCCCTTGGTAGGTTAGTGATGGTAGCACCTATCACCCTTGTGTGTAAGGTACAAACCCCTTATCAAGGTTAGTGATGAAAGTACCTATCACCCTAGTGTGTGAGGTACAAACCCCTCATAAAGGTTAGTAATGATAAAAACCCATCATCCTAGTGTGTGAGTTACAAACCCCTCATCAAGGTTGGTGATGATAGAACCCATCACCCTAGTGTGTGAGGTACAAATCCCTTATCAAGCTTAGTGATGATAACAACCATCACCCAAGTGGTTGAGATATTGACCCCTCAACTAGGTCACTCGGATCGGGTATGGTCTACTGCAACACTTTATATAAAGAATATCATATACATAAGCTCATTTCATCATCATATAGTCAATCATATCATATCTCATGCTTTGGACCTTCAACTCCTCAAGAAACCACATATGGGCGTTTAATCAAATACTTAGAGGGTGTATAATGGTAGTATAAAACCATGCAATTTAGAGATGAAATCATGCACTAAAATCCATTGTAAAACCATCATTCAACACCTTGAAATACCCTCAAGCAACATGCATCAAATCCCCTCATCAAATCTTACAATAGATCCAAGATTTATAGATCAAAACATAGCAAAATTGTCACAACTATACATTGCTTTAATATAGTCTGCAGTGAATTTCATAATAATCAAGACCCATTTGTAAATCAACTTTAAACCATGCAATTTGAGTAAAAGGTAAATTGGGTATCATATGTGAAAGGAACCTTGAAAGAAACTCACATACCTTATCTTAGAGATGAACTCGATGAAGATTGGAGATGGAGACTTGAAGCTTGAAGAAGAACCTTGAAGGAGAACCTTGGATTGGGATGAGGGTTTGGGACTTGAGTTTGGGGAGTGAAAATATGGCTAAATGTTTGAGTGAGTATTGGGAAATATTGTGGGTAATATGAGGGTGAAATTTGTCTAAGTATAGGTTAAAACACATTTGGGAACCCTTAGGCCCAAGACTTAGATGGCTTGGATCGAACTAAAAAAAATGTCCCAAAATGATGGCGACACGAAAACCTCACTAGAAGTTGCACCATGGGATTTTTGAATTTTGATACAGTTGCTCCAAAATTGGGGTTAGATCCTTTTCCCCCTAATTTTGACCCCCTGACAAGAATATGAAGTCAGGTTTTTGAAATAACAAACGAATTTTGAGATATATAAAATTTAAAATTCCAGGCACTCTGAGCATATTTTCGGGCACTTTTTGGGGTTGTTACAATATCTGCCCCTTGGGAACATTCTTCCCCGAATGAAAAAAGAATCACAAGACAAGAATGATAATAAACAAACCAACCCCAACTATAATGCAAAAATATATTTAAAATACCATTTTCAAAATCTCAATATAAGTGTAAAATCATCATAAACTTGCCAACTTAAACATGAATGCATATGAATGATATAGGGGCTGAAATACAAGACTTGAAATCACTTAGGGGACATAGATTTAGTACCTTAGGGTTGAGTGTAGTGAAAAATATAAGGATACCACTTTCTCATGTCCGCTTCGGCCTCCCAAGTAGCACCTTCGATTTGTTAGTTCCTCCAAAAGGCCTTAATGGATGCCACCTCCTTGCTCCTCAATCTCTTCACTGGCCTATCTAGGATCTAAACCGAAACCTCCTCATAAGTCAAGTTATCCTCAATAACACTGACAACATCAAGAGGAACAATAGCATTAGGATCACTAATATATTTTCTCAATACAGAGATACAGATTACCAGGTGAACCAAATTCATTTCACTAAGCAACTTCAACTCATAAGCTACCTTGACAACACTCTTTATCACCTCATAAGGACCAACATATATTGGTTCAACTTCCCCATTTTACCAAAACGGACCACACCTTTCATTGGAGAAACTTTTAAATAAACCCAATCACCCACTTTGAATCCAAGGTCTCTTCTTCTCACATAGGCATAAAAGTTTTTACTACTTTGGGCTATTCTCAACCTTTCCCTAATCATCCTAACTTTCTCAAGAGCCTCCATAACCATATCTGATTCCATCTCTACAACCTCAAACCACCCAACTGGTGATCTACAGTGTCTCCCATAAAGAGCCTCAAAAGGAGCTATACCGATGCTAGAGTGGTAGCTGTTGTTTTAGGCAAACTCAATCAATGGAAGATATTCATCCCAACTACCCCCTCAACTCCAAAACACAAGCCCTTAGCATATCCCTATTGAATGGTTCTTTCGACTTGGCCATCCGTTTGAGGGTGGAAGGTCATGCTAAGGTGAAATTTTGTGCCAAGACCCCTTTGAAAAGACCTCCAAAAGTGTGAAGTGAATTGTGAACCACGATCCGATATGATGGACCAAGAAACCCCATGCAACCTAACTAACTCATGGATGTACAACCTTGCATACTCTTTAGTCCTATATGTGGTCTTTACTGGCAGAATATGAGCCGATTTCGCCCTATCAACCACCACCTAAATGGAATCCAAACCTTTTATAGTCTTGGGCAACCCAACCACAAAAGCCATATTAATCATTTCCCACTTCCAAGTAGCAATCTCTATGTCTTGGGTTAGGCCACCCGGCCTTTAACGTTCGGTTTTGACTTGTTGACAACTATGGCAACCGAAAATGAACTTTGCAATGTCCTTCTTCATTCCTCCCCACCAATATTCATCTCTCAAGTCTCTATACATTTTGGTGGAACTGAGGTGGATAGAATAAGAAGAATTATGGTCCTCGTCAAGAATCTTCTCCCTCAAACTATCAACACAAGGCACACACACCCTATATTGGTACCTAAGGGCCCCATCCCCCCCAGGAGAAAACATCTACTTTGCCATCTTTTACCAAGGCCTTCAATTCAAGCAAAGAGGAGTCAAGATCTTATTTTTCTATCACCTCATCAACCAAAGAAGACTTAGACCTATCAATAACCACACACTATCATCATCAACCTCTTCCAACCTAATCCCCAATCTAGTCAATTGATGCACCTCCCTAGCCATCTCCTTACCAGCACCATCAACATGGACTAAACTACCCATAAGCACCCTACTCAAAGCATCTGCCACCACATTTATCTTACTCGGATGATAATGCACACTCATGTCATAAACTTAACCTTCTTTTGAGTCAATTTTGTCATAGAGGAAGTCATAGTCCTTAAGAGGTTATAGCCACCTTCTTTGCCTCAAGTTGAGATCTTTTTGGGTGAAGACATATTGGAGGCTCTTACAATCAGTAAAGACATTAACATGTAGCCCATAAAAGTAGTGACAACAAATCTTTAGTGCAAACATAACAGCAGCTACCTCTAGATCATGGGTAGGGTAGTTCCTTTCATGCACCTTGAGTTGTCTAGAAGAATAAGCTATGACCTTACCGTTTTGCATCAACATAGAACCCAAACCAACCCGTGAAGCATCACAATACACCATAAATCCCTCAAGCCCATCTGGAAGTGAGAATATAGGAGCAGACACAAGCTTGTCTTTCAATGTTTGGACGCTCCTCTCACATTCATCGGTCCACATAAACTTAACCTTCTTTTGAGTCAATTTTGTCATAGAGGAAGCAATGGAGAACCCATTCACAAACCTTTTATAATAACCCGCTAGGCCCAAGAAGCTTCTAATATCCGACAGGGTCAATGGTGTAGGCCAATTTCAAATCACATTGGTTTTTTTAGAATCCACTATATAATATCCTCCGACACCACATGATCCAAGAAAGCAACCTCCTTCAACAAAAATTCACACTTGGCATATTTGGCCTACAGTTTCTCCTCCTCTAACTTTGCAACACAACCCTCAAATGCCCTATATGATTTTCCCTACTATGTGAATAGATCAATATGTCATCAATGAAGACCACAACAAAGGAATCAAGGTAAGGATTGAAGACCCTATTCATTAGGTCCATAAAGATGGTTGGTGCATTGGTCAACCCAAACAACATCACAACAAACTTATAATGCCCATATCTAGTCCCGAAAGTCATCTTGGGAATATCACACTCTTTCACCCTCACATGATAATACCCGGACCGAAGATCAATCTTAGAGAAGAAGCTAGCCCTTTGCAATTGGTCAAACAAACCATCAATCCTTGGAAGATGATGCCTATTCTTGATGGTGACCCTATTGAGTTGTCGCTAGTCAATGCACATTCTAAGTGAGCCATCCTTCTTTTTCACAAAAAACTCTGGAGCACCCCCAAGGTGATTAACTAGGTCTAATAAATCTCTTCTCCAACAAATCTTTCAATTGCTCCTTTAGCTCTTTGAGCTTTATCGAGGCCATATGATACAGGGGAATGGAGATAGGTTGAGTATCGGAGAGGAGGTCTGTACAAAAATCTATCTCCCTTTCGCGAGGGACACTGGGAAGCCCATTTGAGAAGACATCAAGGAACTCATTTACAACCAGAATGGAGTCTATGGAAGGGACCTTGGACTTCACATCTTTAACCCTCACAAAATGGTAAAGACACCTCTTAGAGATTAACTTACGGGATTTAATGCATGAAATGAATCTACCCATGACCACCACATCTTGACTTTCCCACTCATGGACGAGTTCATTAAGAAATTGAAACTTGACCCAATGAGTTCTACAATCATTAGAAGCACAGTAGGCATGCAACCAATCCATCCCAAGAATGATATCAAAATCAACCATGTCTAATTCAACAAGATCACAAGGCAACAACTTATGCAAAATATAAATAGGACAACTTCTATAAACTTTCCTAGCAACAATAGAGGCACCAATAAAAGTAGACACTTCATAAGACTCATGCAACAACTCGGGGACAACTTGGAACTTTTTAGCAACAAAAGGGGTAACAAAGGAGAGAGTGTCACCGGGATCAATCAAAGCATACATATCAAAGTCGAAGATTTTCAATATATCGGTAACAACATGGGGGACCTCACCAACCCCTTTCCTCCGATGTAGTGCATAAAATTGGTTGTGCCTTGTGGCACCACCTTGAGGACCACCTCTATCCAATGGAACTGCATTTGCACCCCGGCCCTTGCCACGGTTTCTTGGACAATCTACCCTCTTGTGACCAAGCTCCCCGCATTCATAGCAAGCACTAGAACCCTTCAAACATGGGCCCTTATGAGCCCTTCAACATTTAGGACACATATCAATGGGAGGCATAACACTAACGCCTTGAGTCCTAGGGCGGTCATTGGAGAACCTCCTATTAGTAGCATGATGATACACTTGGCCTTGATGGAACCTGCCACCCCTTGGGAACTTACCCCTGAGATGGGCCCTCTTGGCCTCATGCCCCCTTTCTCTTCCTCAATTTCTCCTCCTCCATTTTCTCAGCATAGGTCATCAACCGAGACAAGTCCATGTCACTAATTAGCAAGGCGTACCAACATTCTTCACTTACCAAGTCGGAGCCCCCATAACAAACTTCTCCATCCTAGATCTAGGATCGGTCACCAAATGAGAAGCATACTTTGAAAGTTGATTAAACTTGAGAGCATACTCCTTTACACTCATAGCACCTTGTTTCAAGTTCATATACTCCACCAACTTAGCTTCCCTAAGCTCAAGAGGTTAAAACCGTTTAAGGAAGGCCTATTTGAACTCCTCCCAAAGCACAACATTACCAATCCCCTTCTCACCCTTCCATTGGTCATAGCACATTTAAGCTACCTCTTTGAGTTGGATGCCGCCATCTCCACCTTTTCATTTGGCCCAACACCCATGATATTCAAGATTTTGTAGACCACATCAATGAACTCTTGTGGATCTTCATCCATATTTGACTCATAGAACACTCGAGGATTCATCCTCATGAAGTTTCTTACCCTAGATCCCGGGGTAGTAGCATGAGGGGCTTGGGCCCCTTGATTAAGATGGTTGGCCATAACTTGGGCAAGCATAGTGAGAGCATCTCGGAGCTCACCATTGTTAGGTTTCTCCTAGTGAGTTAGGGCCCTTCGTCCTCAAGTGTTTGGTATGATATAGTTTAGAAAATAACAATCATTAGGAGGAAAAACTTACCACAACTCTATAGCATGATTTAGAACATGAAGAAGGGAAACATTTCCTGAAACGTCTCATAGCTTCCGATTCATAGTCATGGCGCGCTTCACAACCATGAATAGGACTCTAATCAACGCGGTATGTTGGACTCCGAGGATCTATCAACCTAATGCTCTGATACCAATCTTTTCACAACCCAAAACTAGGGTCTAGGCATGACACGGCACAAGAGGAACATAAAGGGACCCCAAGTAAGCCTCTTAGAACATCATTACACATCCTTGGTCATGGAAGCAATAACTAAATCATCAAGAGAAAATAAAGTAGGACCACCGGGGCTAAGGGAAAACACTTTCATACCATAGACATCAAGAAAAATAGAGTCAAGGCTCTTAGCATAGATACATAACATGTCCAACAAACACCTCTAATACATAGATAATAACGGGGGCCAAGACAATGTAACCGGGCTTACCCTCATAGTCAAAATAGGTAATGAAGAAGAATGTCTCAATACATAATAAGAAAGCATAGGCTAAGGTCCCCGAAATGGAGGACTAGCCAACTAGCTTGAGTAGCACCAAACTAGCCACGTGGAGGATGAGGATCATCTTGGGCTCCGGTTCCTACATGGTGATATCATGTAGGCAAGAGTATGCTTTAGTACGTTTGAATGTACTAAGTATGTAGGATGCAATGCAACAAGAATTAGGCATCATTACGAAAATGCATAACAATAGAGAATAGGCATAATATGGCAATATAGCATGTATGATCAATGTATAAGTAAAACAGGCTTAAGTAACTCATGCTTATAAAGGATGTCATATGTGTAGAAGAGACCAAGCTAGATTTCTAAAGTACAAACCCCTTGGTAGGTTAGTGATGAGAGGTTTGTAACTCACACACAAGGGTAATGGGTGCTATCATCAAATCTTACAATAGATCCAAGATTTATAGCTTAAAATATAGCAAACAATCACTACTTTACATAGCTTTAACATAGTGTGCAGTGAATTTCATAATAATCAAGACCCATTTGCAAATCAATTTAAACCATGCAATTTGAGTAAAAGGAGGCTTGGGTATCATGGGTGAAATGAACCCACAAACCTTAGCTTAGAGATGAACTCAGTGAAGATTGGAGATAGAGACTTGAAGCTTGAAAAGAACCTCAAAGAAGAACCTTAGCTTAGGATGAGGGTTTAGGACTGGAGTTTGGGAAGTGAAAATATGGCTAAATGTTTGAGTGAGTGTTGGAAAATGTTTTGGGCAATATGAGGATGAAGTTTTGCTAAGTATAGGTAAAAATACATTTGGGAACACTTAGGCCCAAGACTTAGAAGTCTTGGATTGAACTAAAAAAAAACAGTCCCAAAATGAGCTGAGGTCCGCGACGCGGAAACCTCATTGGAAATTGTACCATGAAAATTTTGAATTTTGATACAGTTGCTCTAAAATTTTGGTTAGACCCTTTCCCCTTAATTGTGACCCCCTAAACAAGAATATAAAGTCTAATTTTTGAAATAGCAAATGAATTTTGAGATATATAAAATTTAAAACTCCGAGCATTCCGAGGCACACTTTCGGGCACTTTTTGGGGTCGTTTTACTAAGTATGTAGGATGCAATGCAACAAGAGATAGGCATCATAGTCAATATGCATAACAATAGGCAATAAACATCATATAACAATATGGAATATATGACCAATGCTAAGGTAAAACTTGCTTTAGTAACTCATGCTCATATAGAATATCATATGTATAGAAGAGACTAAGCTAGCTTTTCAAGGTACAAACCCCTTGGTGGTTGATGATGGTTTCACCCAATCACCCTGCTGGTGTGGTACAAACCCCTCACATGGTAGATGATAATCACACCTTATCACCACAGTGGTGACATACAAATCTCTCACATGGTTGTTGAGTAAAACCCCCCACCTCGGTTACCTTGGTTATTATCTCCCCGGGTCGGGTATGGTCTAATGCAACACTTTATATAGAGTATATCATAAACATAATCTCATTTCATCATCGTGTAGTCATTCATATCATATCTCATACTTTGGACGTTCAATTCCTCAAGAAACCACTTATGGGCATTTTATCAAACACTTAGAGGGTGTAATGCTATTATAAAACCATGAAATATAGAGATGAAATTATGCAAGAAAATCCATTGTAAAATATTTAATCAATACCTGGCAACACCCTCAAGCAATATACATCAAAACCCCTCATCAAATATTACAATAGATCCAAGAGTTATAGCTCAAAACATAGCAAAATAGTCACAATTTTGCGTAGTTTCAACATAGTATGCAGTGAATTTCATCATAAACAAGATCCATTTGTAGATCAACTTTAAATCATACAATTTGAATAAAAAGAGGCTTGGGTATCATGGGTGAATGGAACCCATGAAAGACACCCACATATCTTATCTTGGAGATGAACTTGGTAAAGATTGAAAATGGAGACTTGAAGATTGAAGAAGGACCTTGAAGGAGAACCTTAGCGTGGGATGAGGGTTTGAGACTTGAATTTGGGAGTGAAAATATGACTAAGTGTTGGAGTGAGTATTGGAAAATGTTTAGGATGATATGAGGGTGAAATAGGGCTAAGTATGCGTAAAAACATATTTGGGAACACTTAGGCCCAAGACTTAAAAGTCTCGGGCTGCACAAAAAATCACTGGACAGAAAAATACACCTCTCCGCGTCGCGGAGAGGACTTGAAGACAATTTTTTTCATCTGCGCACAATTGGTGCGTCGCGCTAGGTGCGCGGATTGCTCACTGGAATTTGTCACTTGAAATTATAATTGCTAATATTTCGCTCTTAAATTGGGGATAGACCCTTTTTCCGCTAATTTTAACCCCCTGAACAAGAATATGAAGTTGGATTTTTTAAATCGCGAACAAATTTTGAGATATATGGAATTTAAAATTTTGAGCATTCCGAGGTACATTTTCGAGTATTTTGGGGTCGTTTCAGTGGTCCAGAGGAGCCTCCATGTGGCAAGCGGCTATATAAAATAAAGAGTAGATTTATCTAGAAAATGGTTCTAGTTCGCGAAAGAAATGTAAGGAAAAAGGAATCGACGATATCTCTCTCTCGTTTTTTATCCGTTTTAAGTGATTCAAAAGGCTAACTTATGTATTTTTCCAAGAGAAGCATTGTGGAAGTGCTGGCGTTTACTTTTGGCACGTCATTCGAGGTAAATTTGCTTTTGCTACTATATATTAATGTTGTTTACAGAAAACTTTGGATATGATATCTTTGTTGTTCAAAATCAAAATTTAGTGAATTTTTAGTCTAAATTGAAGTGCTTACCGAGGCAAATGTCGTGGTGTCGTCGGGTTCTTCAGATTTGCTGTATTTTGAAGTACATTTTTCCATTTTTCCTATTGTATATTGGATATGTTTAGCGAGAATTTTGGTATGTGATTTCTTCCCTGTGTTGATTGGATTTTGGTAAATCTTGGGTCTATTCTAT
>JAOTQR010010577.1:0-15632 GCA_025774065.1 Solanum ossicruentum
GTTTTTGAGAGGGTTTTGAGTGATATAGAGTTGAAAAATGGCTAAGTATAAGGGATTTCACGTTTAAGTGGACATGGGGCTATGACCCCAATGCCCTTGGCCGACAAGGAAAAAGTAAGGAAAACATTATACTGGTCCACCCCCAATCCTGTTTTGCGAAACAAAAATAACACTACTTCCGCCCCTAGCACGTCGCGGCCAAGGCATGGATACTCTCTGGAAATCAAAAATTAAGAAAAAATTATTTTTCACTATGAGTCATCTAATATCCGATTTATACTCTTTCCCCACTCAATTTGTCCCCTGATCGAGAATATGAAGTCAAATTTTCTCTATAATGCACGAATTTTGAGATGTATAGAAATTACAATTATGGGCATTTTAAAGCTCATTTTGGGGCGTTTCAAAAATGTAATACGTATGTAGGTATTATATGAATCAAAGAAATATCGTAATCATAATAACAATATGCATTATCATAGCAATAAAAGGAGGACAAGATATGAATGATCAATGCATGTATAAAATCATGAGAGGAAGCATTTATAAACATTTCATGACCTAGCATACATACATATATGGGAATAGGATTATAATCGATAATAAGACCATATGAACTATTGCATAGAATTCTAATGTTACCTCTACATAGGAGAAAGAGTAGCCAACTTACCAAGGTAGATTATACCTCACCTTTGGTCTCTACCCCAGCATAGTGAGTAACATACATACTTGTGGATCCACACATAATTATGAAGCTTAAGAATTTATGTAAGGACCTTTAGGGATATCCCCCCTCACTTAAGCTCATTCAGTGCTAATTGAATCCCACATAATACATAATCATGTAATGTACGTAGATATTATCATAATCATCAAATTCATACTTTCATAACTTTCAAGCAAAACACTGTCATATGAATATTCCATCTATATGCTGTCATAGAGTATGGGTATACTCCCTACTTTATCATTATTTCATAAACATTAGGTTCTTAGATCACCCCCATCATCATCATCATCGTAACATACTTCCATAGATGAAATCAATATCATGAAAATCATAGTTTTATCATTGGAAATCAGGGAAAAGTATGAGTCCATTTGACAATTTAAGTTAAAATAATGGAATTGGATTAAACTCATAAGGAATCAATGTAATTAAAATCAAATTGGATTATTAGTAAAGGAACTCATATCTACTTAATAAGCACTTATCATCCTGTACTTGAAATCACTTGAAATCGGTTAGAAATCATGAAATTTATGTAATTCATCATAATTCATGCAATATTAAGTAAATTAATCATGTAATAATCATAATTCAAGCATTTGAAATCAAATCAGGAAAAACCATAAATGTTATGCTTGAACTTGAAGAATAAGGAGTTTGGAATTTGGGCTCCATAGATGGATTGAGTCCATGGATGAAGTCAAATACCTCAAGTGACAAACCTTAGAAATTAAGGTATTTTTTCTTGGAAATCCTTGACCAATACCCTGAATCGTTAAGCTTCAATGGAACGCTTTGCAAGTGTAACAACTCATCTTAAGATGAGAAGTCCTACATCGGCAAAACACAGGAGAGATATTGGGCATATAAGTAAACAAGACTTTCCTACTAGTAACGTATTTTAAAGTTTGTGAGCTTAGGCTCAAAACAGATAATATCACTAGCGGGTTGGGCTGTTACATATGGTATCAGCCTATGTCAACTTTGTCAATGTGGGTTAGAGTTCAACTGAGTTTAGGCGAATCCTAGTGAGGTAGGGAAAATCTTGGTGCTGAGTCTAGGCAAATCCCATACGATAAGGCAAACCTCAATGAGGACGTTCAGTCCATAGAAAAGGTGTATGTAATAACTCATCTTAAGATAAGAAGTCTCATATCGGTAAAACACAGAAGAGATACCAAGTATATATGTAAACAATCCTTATCTACTAGCAATATGTTTTAAAGCCATACGTACCTAGAATCAAAGCGGGCAATATCACTAGCTGGTTGGGATATTACAATACAACTAACTCAATACTACATATAAACTACTTCAATAGGCATTTCCATAGAAGAAGAGTCAAAGATCGACAATTAGATCAATAAGAACAATTTTTATATTTCAACAATTGGTATTACAAGCTCAATTCACATTATCAACTCTAAGGGTCATTATCATAACAAGTACACATTAATTCAAGGGTCACTTTATACTTATTATCACATTAATATCCCCATTACCCTATCATATCTACTAAATCATTTTTCTAATCCGCAAATATACACAAGAAAGGAAGATACCAAGTTAATTAAACACAACAAGGCTCAGAATCATCATTCCTCGAATTAGCCAAATAATCAACCCAACGAGAGAGCTTTCCCCTTTCGAATAAAATTTAAATCACCATAATCTATTCAAAAATAAATTCCAAATCACAATTCGAAGTTAATGACACCAAAATCAAGCATTTCAGGAAAAAAGGCAAAATCATCCAAAATTTAATACCAGAAGTTCATGCTAAAATCTAAAAAATTTTAGATAAAAATGTTCCTCTCATAATCAGGAATCCATTGCAAAAAATCATTTCAAAACGGAGCTAAAATGAGCTCACAATTATCATTTGGTGAAAAAATAAAGTTCACGAAAAGTTTTTGATTTCAACAATTTAAAACTCCAAAATTGATGTTAAAATCAAAGGATAATTAATGGATAATGATAAAGAGAGTCAAAAATATTTTTCCAGTGAAAAGCCTTCAAAAAACCATGTAAAAATCATTCAACCAGAGCTCTCAAAGTTTAAAAATGGAGGAAATGCTTAGACGCATAACCAAGTTTAAAATTTGACCTTCAGATGTAGCTAAAGCGACACCCACAAAGTGAGGGCTTCGCTAAAGCAAAGTCTGGTCACTTTCGCGATGGATCGCTATAGTAAGCCCTCACTCGCTTTAGTGTCATCACTTTAGCAACTAGACACTCTCCAAAGTGAGGTCTGCAACAGCATCAGATATACAGATAGTCCAATAAGTTCAAAAGCTCAAAATCGACAATTGAAATTCATTCGAAAACTCATACACACAAATCATATATGTTATCTTACTAATTTTGATGCTTTGGACTCAATGAAATTATTGAAAATTAGATATAAGGCCTCTCTGACTTAAAATTCAGCTAGGCACAACTATACCAACTTAGGCTACTTGAAATGCTAACACTACAAGAAAAAAGGTGTTCAGCGAAAGAAAATTTAGTCGTTATAATTCCAAATCCAATCGTTATTGATCATTTACGACCAGAAAAAAAATTGGTCGTCGCCTATCGTTAGTAGCTCTGATGTTAAAAGTATATGAAACGTCCTAAGATGTGCTTCAAAAATGTCCGCAATCATAATTTTCATATATCTCAAAATCCATGCGTGATATCAAAAATCCAACTTCATATTCTTGATCAGGGGGCACAATTGCGTTGGAAATGACTATAACCCAGGTTTTAAAGGACCCATAGTGAAAAATAATTTTCGCTAATTTTCGATTTCCAGTGGCCATTCACGCCCTGGCCGCAACGCGCTAAGGGCTCGGATTAGTGTTTGAATAAAGTATGCATCTGGTCTACATCGCGCCAAAGGCACGGACTAGTATATTATTTTCCTTGATTTTTCTATCTCGGCCAAGGGCATTAGGGTCATAGCCTCATGCCCACTTGTGCATGAAAAAATCTATACTTAGCCGTTTTTCAACTCTATATCACTCAAGACCCTCTCAAAAACCTCTCCAAGACTTAACCAAATATCTCATTCAAATTCAAGGACTTCAAGCCTAACTTTGGAACTCAAGATTCTCTTCAAGCTCAAAGTTCTCTTCAGACTAATCTCAAGAAAACCCAAGTTTGAGGTATGTGGGTTTCATCCATTGGGTCCTTTAACCCATGGAGCCCAATCTCCATTTTTATGAAAATTGTATGTTCTCAAGTTGTATCATCTATGGGAATCTCTTATTATGGATTTTGATTATAAATTATGTTAGGTTTTATGAAATGTTGATTGATTATGCATGCCTATCTATTTCAAGCTATATTATAAATTGGTTTTGTCTATTGAAACTATGCATGTTTTGAGCTATAAAACTATGATCTATTTTGAGATTTGATGATAGATTTCAAGGTATCACACATGAGGGTTTTACTAAGTGTTAGTGGTTTGATTTACATTGAATTTTCTCATATTATTTCACTCGTGAATTGCAAGATTTTGAATTAGCATTATGAACCCACCAAGTGTTTGATAAAATGTCTTTAGAAGGATTCTCAAGTTATTGATGATCTTCAAGGTTTATAAGTTAAGTGACTAGATGGTGATTAAGGGCTTGCATGTATGCATTGAATTCATGAAAAGTATCTATGATGTCTCAAGTAGACCATAACTTATTGGGGGGTGACATTCCTCAATTACCCTGTTGAGGGGTGACATGCCTAATCACCATGTTGAGGAGTGGATACCTCGACCACCTTGTTGAGGGGTGACATGCCCAATCACCACATTGAGGGGTAGATACCTCGATCTCCTTGTTGGGGTGACATTCCCAATCATCATGTTGAGGGGTGGATACCTTGATCACCTTGTTGGGGGATGACATGCTCAATCACCTTGTTAAGGAGTGGATACCTCAATCACCTTCCAAGGAGGTGACATGCTTTGGATTCCAAGTACTAATTCACTTGGTCTATGATGATTATGGTCTCTTCCCACACATGTAATACATATTTTGCAAATTAAGATTTACAAGCATGTTTTACTTCAAGCATTGGTCATGCATGCCATATTGATATTATATATATCCATTGCTTATGGTTATCCATTTTGACTATGTTGGTTTATCTCTTGTTGCGTTACATCCTACATACTTAGTACATTAAAACGTACTAATGCATACTCTATGCATATATGATGTTACCATGTAGGGACCGGAGCACCTCTCGATCATCCTCCACGTGGCTAGTTCGGTACTTTGGAGATAAGCTTTGGTGAGTCCTCAAGTCCGAGGACACTATCCTTATTACTCTTGCTTCATTGAGATTTCTTCATGTTGAACACTTGTTATTATGAGGGTGAGCCCGAAGAGAGTGTCTTGACCCCCGCTCCAATCTATGTTAGAGGTATTATTGGAATATTTGATGTACTTATGATATGAGCTTGACTCTTGAACGTTTTATGATTATCAAAGACTTCCCTTAGTCCCTTTTTCCCTATTTATATCTCTTGATGTTACTTAGCTTCCGCGACCAAGAATGTGTGATTGATATGCTAAGAGGTTTGTTTGGAGTTCTTTCACGTTCCCTATTCGTCGTGTCACGTCTAGGCCCTAGACTTGGATCGTGACAGTATATGATCGGATTTTAGTTTTATCGCTAATAAAATTTAGCGACAACAAAAAATGTGGTCATTATACCTCTTTTTACGACCAAATTTTTCCTTCATAATTAATCATTTTTGTCGTTAAAAAACTTCATAATGACAACTATTTTATTGTTATAATCCTTTTTAAAGACCAAAATCCGGTCATTAATATATCTTTCATCAATAATTTAATGACCAAATTTCCTTCATTGATGAATTTTTTATTAAATATAATTCAATAAACATTATTTTTTTTCTTGTGATTAACAAATAAAAATCATTATTTCATATGCCTAACAAGCACTTCCAAACGCATCTTTAGTCAACACTAAATTATTTATAACATAATCATTGCACTTAATCACAAAGAACAAGAAATGTTTTAAAATCCTAAAAAATAAATATTCTAGAATATATGTGAAGACGGTGATATTATGAAACATTCTATCAAAGTAAATAGGTTCTTCTTGAGAAATCAACAAAAAAAAATAGGTTCTTCTTGCACATCAACTTTTCAAACTCTAACATCTTCTGTTGGTTCAACTCACTCCACACTTGGAGATATATTCTTCATGACTTTGAATTCTTGATCTGTTAAAAGGGTAAGTTCGAATAAGTGTTTGGCATGTTGTTGAGACATAAATGATGAATGTATAATTACTTGCTCATTGATAAATTACTAAGCTGTTAAAAAATGTTTTGGTTCACAAGGAAAATTAGCAGAGCAAGGCACAGCATTAACAATATATAACCGCAGTTGGGTGCAAAATTGTTACAACGTTTGCTTAACCACCATAGCAAATATATAGCAGCAGTTTATTAATTTCTTTCTGGCAGGGAAACAAATTACTTACCGGCTAGCAACATTATTAGACTTCATTAATGCAGAATAAAAAATTAAGACATCTCGTCTTATAGCTATGTCCTCCTACTTTATAAGCACCATCGTAGAGCAACAACCATGAAATGAATGTATTTACCTTTTCAAAAAAAAAAAAGTAAGCAAGCACACAGTCTCTAGTAACAGATTTGTTGCTTTAGATCGAAGGCCAAGTTGATCTATTATATTGCAGCTAGCTTAAAAGAGATGTAAAAACTTTTTGTTGTTATTCCTCCTAACCAAGAAATAGTAAACAGATGTGAGCTCTCAATTAGTGGGTGTTCCTATGATAAAAGATACTCCTTTCGTTCTATATAGATGACACCCTGTTAAGATAAAAAGAAACATTTTGATATTTGTGGTTTAAAATAATTGTTAGATGTTTATGCGACTTAAAATTATTTTACTAAAGATCAAAATAAAATTTTAAAATTAAATTATTTTAAATTAAAATAAAATAGCATTTTTTTGAAATAAAATAACAAGAAAAGAATGTTAAATAAAATGAAATAAACAGAGCGGTAGATTAGCAATCTTGGAAACAAAATCTGAATCTCAACAAAGATGACATTTATTTTTCCGCTTGCCCGAGCCTCGGGGAGTTGGTACAAATGTTGGTGGAGATAGCCGGTACTCAATCACATTTTTCCAGATCACCTTTTTAAAAGTAAAGTAAATGTGTCTAACAAAACTTGCTATAGATGTTTTGACTCCATTGGGTACTCATCTCAACATCTTATTTAACCTTTTTCCCCAAAATTAGTTTCGTATATGATGTGGAAAAGACCACATACATGAACTATAAAGATTAATACTGATGGGAGGAGCTATATGGATAATTACACCCAAGTCAACATATGCTCCTAAGTGTTGCAGACAGAGAGATTTAGGGCCATACTTTTCAGTTGATCTTTTATATATATCAAGATGTGAGACATACAACTTTAACAGTTGTGTCCATGCTTTAACATCAATATTTACCTGGTGAATTCACTGATTCTTCTTTTGTAGTCACATGGAGTAAATTATTCCTTAGAGCTTTGTGATAAATTCCCAGATCTAAGATACTATGTTGTTAGCATCTTGTTGAGTCCAGTCCTAAGAAACAATATCAAAAAATAAATATTGAATTTACATCCTTTACACCAAATACACATTTTCAGATCACTTCTTTCATATACTAGTCCTGGATCTGTGTGTTGCACCTGGGTCCCATGCTAAATTATGTAGAGTCATTATATACACGCACACTTGAAGATTCTTTTGCTAACTTTTCTGTTCGAAAAATATTCAGTGATATACCTATCAAAATCAAATTTTTTCAAAAATAATAGGTAAGAAATAAGCCCCAAAAGATAATACGAAAATCAACAGAAAAAAATGTAGCATCTCCAAGTTATACACTCGGGTATATTTGGCATTGAATCAGAGAGTTATTATCAACGAAAAACTAACGAAGCAATCATTATAGAATGTTCACAATTAAGTTGACAAAGTTATAGATGCATGTGATGCATTCCTTCTTAGAATAGCCTGATTCAATTTAACAAATAATATTATATATTATTATGATAAGAACTTGAAAAATAGATGAGGAAAGAACTTCACAAACACTAAACCTTTCAAAAATATATCTGTAGCAAAAAGAAAGATAACAAAATAATAATAGAGACATAATTCATAAGAACAATTTATTGGTGGCAAAAAGAATACAATTAAGATAATGGGATGAGAAAAATATTCTATTGTGGAATTTATATATAGAGAAGTGAGAAATGTGAAAAAGTTATTTAAAAAATTAACATGTGGGAAGATAAAAAAAATATATACAAACTCTAAGGGCAACAGTAAATGAAAAGACAACTTAAAAATTAAATATTGGTGCAATAAAAAATTATAATCGTCCTTCTTTTCTTTTTCTTAACTACTCTCTTACTGTTGGCAACTAATTAGTAAAGCAAAAATGGTTTGTTAAAAACAATTTTTGTAGTCTTGTTCCTAGTTAGTCTTTTTTATTAGTAGTAGAATTATGCATCTCTTGATTTTCTAATTAGCAAATGAGATAATTCATTAAGGTAAGTAATGATTTATTGATTTTTCAATTATAACTGCTATACTCTATATAATTTGAACTTAATGTTACAGAAATCAATGCTATTAGATATATGCATCAGTATTGTTAATTAGTATGATATATATGATATGGTGATATATACCACAAGACATACATCTTTCTCATCCATTTTTGTGTTCTAGCATCAAAACATTGTTTCTTGTGTGTATTGAAATATAAATTGGATGTTATATTATAGGCTTTAAGTGAAGTAGCATAATTATTAGAATGGAGGGCTAAATGAATAAAAAAATAAAATGGTTAATAAACTGAAATGGCAAACAAAGAATGCATTTGATTCATATGTATTGCTTCTTATTTTTAAAATGTTGTAATTAAAGAACGTAAAAAGTTATTGTTAATTAGTAACATTAGAAATAATTAGCAAATTACTAGAAAATTTATACAATAAAATTGCAATAACTGACTAATTATGAAAGTTCAACCATTTATCTTTCCATTAACTATTGTGATCCCTTCAAATTCTTCAAATTGTAGCCATATAGCTGCCATGAACTTGTATTGATGCATATATAATATATTATCTCTTTTGATGACCCCAAAAAAATAAAACTATTGTGGTCCCTTGTTTCTTTACCTTTTTGTTTTCTTTCAATTCTGTTAAATTCTTTATTTGCTTATTTAAATTCACTCTTTAATATATAATTAATTAGTTATTTATTTTATGGTAAGGATAAAAATGTAGTTTAACTTTTGTCTAAAGTTCTTTCATAAAATAAAAATAACTAACTTTTGTCCAAATACAATATTCAAAAAAGGATACTAAAATAGTATATGCTAGACTAATGTATAAAAATAATAAATTACTATAAATTCTCAATAGTAATAACAAAATAATAGCTTGTACAATAAACATTAAACAAAACAAATAAAAGAGACAAGAGAATAGAGCATAGAGATTTTCTCGTATATATATTTCAATTGTTTCAAGTGTGTATAATATTGTGTCAAATTTCATTACTTATAAGATAAGATTAAGGAACTCAAAAAGTTGTCATGGATATGATAAAAATTTTTTGAGATCATAGAGGAGAGATGCAAGTAAAAATCATAACGAGTATTATTAGTAGGAGTTACATATAATTACATAATGAAGAGTTAGTCGAGATAAAATTCATATAATGTACTTCACATGAATATAAATATTTATAAATAAACAAAGAATATAATCTAGATCAATATGATTTTTTTTCCTTTTTGTGAAGACCAAACAAAACCATTCATATTTTATATTGGAAGATGAATAAAACAAAAAATTCATGAATTTACTCCAGTATGAAATTAATACAAAAAATACATCTATTCAAGAAACTTTATGGTGGTTGATTCATGTGCTAATATGATGCTTTCTATTTAATTTATTAAATAGTTCATAACATTAAAATTTAATATAGGGTAATTTATGAGAAATTTTTACTCTATTACAAAAGAATAAAAAAAAAGTAATACCGAAAAGTCTAATAATTATGAATATTATTCCCTGCACAATTCATAGCAAAACCACACTACAAGCAAATACAGATATTAAGAAATATATGTGCTACCATATTATACATAAAAACAAACAACTAAATATTACTTGGAGATAAGATTGTATAAAAAGGAAACAGGAAAGATCAGTGCAAGAGGAATATAAGAAAAATACATGAAATAAAGAGGGCCAAAGAGAGGGGACAAAAATATTAATCTTTGAAAGGAGTTCAAAAATAATGGAGAAGGAGAGACTTTGATCTACCAATGACATGTTTTTCTCATTATATAGAGTTTAAAATAACTTTCTAGCTAACCTATCATCAATGACAAAATAAATATTAAATGGTTATAAATTCATCAATTGCAAAAATTAATATTTACCCACCTAATGCAATAGTCCATAAGTTTTTTTTACATCTATTACCAATATATAGCCAAGAGAATATTATTAGCTACATGAATTTATTAAAATTTATATTCAACCTTTTAACAAAAATATTATTGCAATAAAGTTTAACGAAAGGATGAAAAGATCAATCATTTTTTGATGAATTGTTTCATAATTCAAATTTAGAAAAAATTACAAATAGAATGAATAGATTATTGGTGGAGGATCAATGAAAATTACACATTAAAGGATAATATTGTTTTACCTTTAAAATGTTAGAAATTGAAAAGTCAAAAAATTTTAATATATCAATGGAATAGCTGAGCCATTATCAAAACAAAATTAAAGAGGAGATTGCTAGACTTTTTTTGTTATAATTAGTGGGTGTGCCTTTTCAATGTCATTTGATTTCCCTCTTTTTAGTGAGGAATGAACATCAAAGTACAATTAGATAAATTTAATTTATGTAGAAAAATTATTAATTTAATGAAAAAATAAGTATTTCTATTTAGGAGTAAGGATATTTTCGTAATCTAACTTTTAACTTGAGATCTTTCCTGTTTTAGTTATATATGATATGATGTGATACGATGATATGATTTTTTGGTCTAGTCCTCCATTCTTTCACCGCTCTAGCATCGGTGAGAATTTTATCCCCGAGTCATTTGGTTCATATACCTTGATGGAAAGCTACTTTTTAACATCACAGTGATACAAAAACACATCTAGAAGAGATATATTATATGAGATTCAAAAGTTAGTAGATATAGTTAGCTAAACAAATCCAACACCACTCAACTTGTAGATAGGAGATGCTGCCCGAAAAGTCTCATTGGTAAAAATATCAACACATAAGGATGAGCCAAAACGTTCTAAATTTGAAAAACATAAATATATTAGTTTTTTCATCAATTAAGTTTTCCTAGAAACGTTTCAATTTTCAGTAAGATTGTGAAGTTCCTGGAAAGGGTTAACCTAAGAAAATACAAAAGTTAAATGTTTTCTCTCCACTTCCTAATTTTCCTTCATCTTTACTTTCAGCTTGATTTTATTTTCTCTGTTCTGCAATTTAATTATTCCTTTTGTATGAAAATTGAAACAAGCCCATGATTTCCATGGTTGAGCCTTGCAACCATGCAGTTTAATTATTTCGGAAAATGGAGAAATTCTTTGGATGCAAGCTAGCCCTTCGCTGAAAACTCATTGGATCTTCATTATTACAATGATAGTTCCTCTTTCAATTTAGATGCTATAATAACTTCACTGATGGATTCTTAAGACGTGTATGATGAATATGGAATAGTGTTGGTTCAATGCCAACCCAATCCCTGATTGATACCTATGAATCCTACACCAAACTTCTACATGTTCCTGCTCCAAATGCTATGGAAATATAGGAGACAATCTAGACATGGGAGCAAAGAATGCTTTCATTAATCAACTTCATGGAACTAGAAAGTCATCACATATTCGGTCACAACTATGATACTACCACAAACTCAACTGCAGGTCGTCAGTTTTTCAGTAGCAGACAAGATTGGGAGTCCAGTGTGAAAGTTTGATGTCATTACCAATCGGTGATATCAGCTAGATAGCTATGATTCAGGGGCAAGTGAAGTGTTGAATCTAGCACTATTTATGAAGAAATGATTAAAGTGTATTACTTACAGCAAACTGCCGAATCTTTTGTTGAGGATCTGACTAAGTGTGATACCAAAAAGATTGCTACTTGGATTCTGGCAACTGATGATACAGACAAGTGCAACACATACATACATGTGGTGATGTGTTCCAATATAGTATAAACAATTAAAAAGTTTCAAACACATGCATTGATGCACATCTAAATATGTATGTACACTAAATCTCAACACATTGCAACAAAGTAGTAGTAGTGTAACCCTATGTTTCCGCAGATAGACCTGAAATCCTAGATCCATTTCCATGTTCAGATAATAATATCCACAATACAATACAGATATCAGTAACTGGTTCCAAACATCTAAAAATGAGATCACAATTCTACGTACAGTGATCCGTGAGGAAAGAGTGATAAGATACCTGACGTCGTCACGGTAGAGGCAGTTAATGAGGACATTCCCACAGAGATTAAGGAAATAAACAGCTGAAGCTGCCATAGGCATGGCTGCAACACCAAAATGGATCTAGAAACTTCGATCAAGTCAGATCTTGCTAAAGTTGAAAAGATTTACCATGAATATGTGAAAATATTTGGTAGCTAAGACTTTTTTGGTATTAAAAGTCTTGATAGATAACTTGTAGTTATACCTACCTTGACATTTTTGGCACATATGATGTCATGGATGATGTCAAGAGGAAGAATTCACTGCTATAAATACGTAGCTCTTGGTTCATTTATAACATCACCTCTTATTCTTATCTCCTAAGGCATAAGATTTCTACCTTGTAGCAAAAATACATTAGAAGAGTAGAGAATTGCTAAATTCTCTTAGATGTATTTGGGATCTCTCCATTCTTTGTTAATATATAAGCAGTTGTTCTCTGATGGACGTAAGATCATTCTGATCTGAATCACGTTAAATATCATTGTTCTTCTTTCTTTCTTGTTCTTATTTTTCACGTTTCCGCTAACAATTGGTATCAGAGTCAAGGTTCTGTCTAAGTATGCTCTGTGATTGCAGCACGATCTGAACTTCCACATCAGAAAAGAATTACTTTGGTTTTCGATATTTCCAAATTGTTTGTTGTGGAAGAGGAAGAACAAGTAACGATGAGTTCCATGAAGTTTGAATTTGATAGATTTAGTGGACGAAACAACTTCAATATCTTGAAGATCCAGATGATGGTGTTACTGCGGAGGGAAGGTTCAATCCATGCTATTAACGAAAAATATCCCGATGGTACATCGGATGCCGAGAAGGCGAAGATTGAAGGGGATGCATTGAGTGTAATCCAACTTTCCCTTTCACCTAACATGCTTTGTGAAGTGAATACAAGCACCGAGGAGACGGACAAACAGTTATGGGAAAAGTTAGAAGGGCTTTACCAGGACCAATCGGTGACAACAAGGATGTTGTTACAACAGCGCCTTCAGACATTTAAGATGTAGTTCGGTACTTTGTCACAAGATCATCTTGATACGTTCAACAAACTTGTGATGGACTTACAGACTGTCGGGATTTAAAAAAATGAGGAGACGCTTGCATGTGCCTTTCTGTTTTCATTGACTTCAAAATTTCATGATATTGAGAATTCAATGAGGTATAGCAAAGAGCCTATCACTTTTGAGCAAGTGCAATAGGCACTTAACTCTTGTGATTTGCGGAGACATCTTGAAGGAGATAAAGATGATGAGGTTAGTGGGCTCTTTGTGAGAGGTTGTACTAACCAATAGGGAAATAGCAAATCAAAGTCTCGTGTGAACAAGAAGAATGCAGAGTGTTGGGGCTATCACAAGAAGGGGCGCTTTGAACGAGATTGTCCTATGTCAAAGCCCAAAGAAAAGGCGAGTGCATCTATTGTTGAGAAGGTACATGATTCTGATGATGATTATGTACTAGCAACATCATGCAATAGTGGAGTCTATGACAATAAATGGGTGTTAGACTCTGGTTGTACTCTACATATGATATTTCGAAGAGATTAGTTCACTAATTATGAGCAAGTGGAGGAACTGTAGTAATGGGCAATAATGCAACTTGTAAAATAGTTGGCATTGGTTCAGTTTGGGTTCGCTGCCAAGATGGAATTGTGAGGACCATTACAAAAGTCCATCATGTTCCTGATTTGAGGAAGAATTTAATCTCCCTAGGTACTTTGGAAAAAAATGGCTACAAGTACATGGTGAAAGAGGAACTATGAAAGTGACTAAAGGCACTTTAGTCATGCTAAATGCCAAGATGGAGGATGGCCTTTACACACTGGAAGGAAGCAACATTGTTGGCTTAGTTAATGCATCTACCGTGCAATTATCTGATGATGACAAGGCAAGATTATGACACATAAGACTAGGTCATATGAGCTTACGAGGATTAGAGATGTTGAGCAAACGTAACCTCTTGAATGGTGAGAAGATCAGCACACTTGAATTTTGTGAGCACTATATTCTAGGGAAGCAAAAGAAGGTTAGCTTCAGCACTGGCAAACACAAGACAGGAGGGGAGCTTGACTATATCTATTCAAATTTATGTGGTCCCTCTCAGCTTCCATCAAAGGGAGGAAAGAGGTATCTTCTCACATTAATGATTTTTCATGAAAGGTTTGGGTGCATTTCTTAAAAGCAAAAGGTGATGTTTTTGAAGCATTTAAAGAATAGAAGATGTTGATTGAGAATCAAATGGAGAGAAAAATCAAGTATCCTCGCACAGATAACGGCTTGGAGTTTTACAGTGAAAAGTTCAATGATTTATGCAAAGTTCATGGGATCGCAAGATATAAGACGACCAGGCACACACCACAGCAGAATGGAGTTGCCGAGATAATGAACAGAACTCTTCTAGAGAAGGCTCGTTGTATGCTCTTACAAGCCAAAATGTCCAAAGTGTTTTGGGCTGAAGCAGATCATAATGCTTCTTATATTGTCAATCAATCTCCAGCACCAGCAATTGACTTTAAGACTCCGAATGAGGTGTGGTCAGGTGAAGCCTCTGACTATTCATACTTACGAGTATTTGGGGTCCAACTTATTATCATGTTAACGAAGGAAAGCTGGAACCAAGGGCTAAGAAAGCCATATTCGTAAGGTATGTAGATGGAGTAAAAGGATACAAGCTTTGGTGCTTGTCTTTACTCAATTTTGTAATCAGTAGAGATGTTACCTTTGATGAATCCTTTATTCTTGATCCTCATATAGTTTTTGTGGAGTATCAAGAAACGAGAACAATGAGTAGGTGGAGCTACTAGTGAAGCTCACCACTAAAAAGGATCTAGACACTCAAGTTGATGAGTCAAAAGATGCGGATCTCGAAGAACTTGTTGTCAATGAACCATACATAATTACGAGGGGAAGGGACAAGGCAAATACGGAACCTGGAATGTCTTATAGAGCAAGCAAATCTGATTGCATATGCGTTCGTAGTTGCAGAAGAAGAGATTAAGGATCTCGAGCCTTCCTCGTATATTGAAGCAACTTTTTGCAAGGATGCTGCACAATGGAGGTTAGCCATGATGGAAGAGATGGAGTCTCTTCACAAAAATGAGAAATGGGTCTTAGTTAAAAGCCCAAAAGGGAAGAGGACGGTTGGATGCAAATGGGTCTACCGAAAGAAAGAGGGCATTCCATGGGTGGAAGATGCTAAGTCTAGGGCGAGATTGGTTGCAAAGGGTTTTAGTCAGAAGGAGGGAATTAACTATAATGAGGTCTTCTCTCCAATTGTGAAACATAGCTCAATT
>JAOTQR010010597.1:0-18099 GCA_025774065.1 Solanum ossicruentum
GCATTATTTTATGTATGATGTGATTATTAGGCGGCAGGACCGCAGCGGAGACCTTGTCGGCCCGCATTTATGTATATATATAAAGAATTATGTATTGTATTGCTGTCTGGGATGCTGCTGTGTCTTATTGCAGGTGAGGTTAGGTAATAAAACAGAGGAAACTCTGCCGAAATTATGGTAGGTTTCCAGGTTGGCTAGATTGGGAGATTCGGATTAGTATGTGTCTAGGTGCCCCTATCGGGCACTGGTCATGACCCTAGGATGGGGTGTGACGTTATTACTATTATTATTTAACAATTATTATTGTAGTGGTAGTAGTAGTAATAATATCTGTTTTTTTTTTATTATTGATAGTGTTTTTACATTCATTATTTTTACTTATTATTATCTTTAGTGTCATATTTTAAGTATATCTTTTACCATTTCATGAATTTTAATTTAAAATAATAATTTTAATTTGATATTGTATATTTTTATAAGTGTGTATATTATATTTATTAATTAATGTCAATTTATTCAATTTTATCCCAATTTGTTTAATTCGTCGCTCTTTTAGTCTAATTCATTTCAATTTTAAGCCAATTCCTTCACATTTTCCTTCAATTCTAACCTAAATTAAATCAATTTGTGGCTCAATTTTAAATTTTCAACCAAATTTATCAAAGAATCAATCTCGTTCATTGATCAATTTACATCCAATGGTCTAGATTAAAAGATTATTTTATTTTCTTTAATTCATTTTAACCCCCAAAAATCCCTAAAAATTCTCATTTTCAGCTTTTGACCACCATGGTCACCACCCTCCATTTTTAGAGTCTCTATAGTGAGAGCTGCAGGCCCCATCTCCTTTCTCTTCTCATCGCCGGCGGCGACGAGCCCCAAACCGGCGACCCTTTTCGCCCCCTTTTTCAACCAACAAACCCGCACCAACAATCTCCACCAACGACCCTGAAACAGCAACCAAAAGACCCCGTCGTCCCCTATCTCTCTCCTCTCTGGAAAAAACATGAAGCACCACCTCCGAACAGCCCCAAAACGCCGCTGCAAGCACCACCAAAACCCTTTTTCTCCTCTGTTGTAAGTCGCCGGACAGTCACCCAACCCACCGGCAACAGCGACCAAATGACCACTTCACTTCCATGTCCAAACAGCCTCCAAAAACCACCACGCAACAACCTGTGCGACCTCATCTTCTCTCCGGCAGCGAGTTTTGATAACTCGATTGATGGCTACACCGGTGTGAGGAGTATTTTCGATATAGTATTTCAAGACTTATTCCGGTAACATTGCAGTCATATAAAGCTATGCTTATTCTGAGGCCTGAAATTTTAATTTTTTTATTGTTCTTGTTATATGCAATCCGGTTTTGACCCAATCCACAATTAGGTTTGTCTTAATTCTGATTTCGAGTTATTGCACCAATAATGCCTAATGATTTTTGAGTTGATTCTTGAATTTGGGTGAACTTGTTCAAATTTGAATGCTATGGGATGGTATAATTGATTTTCTTTGTAAATGCATAAAGAGGCATGGATAATTTTGTTATTGACCATTCACTATTCTGGCATATTTCCCTCCCTTAATTGATATTGCAACCTGCTGAGATTAGCATATGTATAGAATGACCAATTGATCCATTGCATAAATTGTGCATTTAGCCTAATTGATAATTCTATTTAGGAATTAATTATGGAAGATGTATTCTGTGATCTGTAGACAATTAATATATATATTTTTGTCCGCACTTTCTTCATTGTTTCTACAATATTACTTAATTATTTCAAATTATTTATGTATTTTGGCTTAAATGATTTGATTTCTTTACTTGATTACCGTTTTAATTTGGATAGATTATTACTCATTTTAAGATGTTAATTGATTTGATTACCTTTTTTATTTGGACAGATTATTACTTATTTTATTATAGTAAATCTTTAATTAATTGATTAGGCTGATTAAGGATAATTCTCTTGATCTATGTTTTAAATTATATTCTTACCTTTAATTGCTGTATTATAGAGATTTCATTTCACTCTTTCCTCATGTTAGACACTCATACGAAAAACACAAACTCTTCATACTATTTTTTTACTGCTACTCTAATACTCTCTCCTTTTTAACTTTCTGCTCTCTCTTTCTCTAAAGAAAAATATATACAAAAAGAAAAAGGAAAAGGAATCATCATTCTCAAGGCTCTCCTGTGATTGGTTTGCCGTTTTGTTTATTTCTTAGTTGGTTGTTGTTTTATGTTATTATTTTTCGCACATGCTACTCTTTTCTCTGTTTTGTTCAGGAGGGTGCGCCTTGAGAGGGGATAAATTCAGAGAAGGAAGACAACTCTGAACACCTTTTTCTTCTATTATTTCTTAATTATATTTTCTTTTACTTTCGCAAAATGTTGTAACAAACCTTTCTTTTTAATTATTTCTTAATTGTATTTTTTTTACTTTCGCAAAATATTGTAACAATATAATAGTGAAAATTGGGGATCTAGTTTAAAAGGGAGAGGGGTATCTATGTGCTACGGGTTTTCTCTTATTTTGTTATTATTTTATTTTTGATGTGTGTGAATGTGTTTTTGTTTTTCATGTCACTGTCCTCATGATAAGATTAGTTTAAAATGATTTTTAAAGTTGTCCCCATTAGTTTTTTAAAAAAGGCATAAAATTGCTAATAGAATTTTTAACATGATCCTACTTGTGGACGCTCTTTTTGATTACTAAAATCATTTATTTGTTTTTAAATTTTAAAGACCATACCTTTGTTGTGTTATATTTACTTGTACTATGACTTAAATAAATACTTTGAATATAATGTCACTTAGAGAATTATGTCCATAGGTTTCAAAGTAATGTTTGTTATATCATATCATATAAAGTCATGCCTATACTTTTAATAACTTTTTAAAGCAAGCTATGTCAAAAATTCTTTAGCACTATTTCACATAGAGATGATGCTTATAGGATGTAACATTCCGTAAAATTATCGAAATATTCCTAAAATGTAATCATGCGCATAATGCAACTTCTAAAGCTTTGATGGAAAATCTAAGATCGAATTTGCAGTCAGTGTAGAAAATCGAGTGGGAAAATTGTCTTGACCTGATTTAAGAGCAATCGGGTCGAAAAATAATTTTTGCTAATTAATGTCAAAACAATGTTTGTTCGCACCCCTGGCGCGATGCGGAGGGGACGCACAGACACACTTAGTAATATTTTAAATTTTCGATGAGAATTATATTTCGAAAAAAAGTCACGAAATACATTGGTCCGCGATCGCGGAATAGTGTACCAATTTTATTTTTTTTCTTTTAATTCGAGAAAGGACTTTGGTCATCCCCCATTCTATCCTAAGTCCTAAAACTTACTTTTAAGGTTGTAACGTTATCGTTGAATGTTCAAAACCCGTATTTTCCTTAGTCTAAACTACACTTTGAGAAAAGGATACGAAGAAAGAGTTGAGAGTTTGAAGTCCAGGTCTAAGTTCTTGAAGAAAGGTTCGGAATTCTTCCATCCCATGTATCTAAAGGCTACTCAAAATATAGGATTGTCCTCCCATGTGTCCCCATGATTGAGTTAGGGTAAAATAGTAGAAGGTAATGGTTCTTGTTGTGATTTCTTGAATGAAGTCTAGGAAACTATCTTAATTTTTACATATTTTTCTTAAATTGACGATCATGTTTTTAAATAACTAATTACATGTATTAGTGTACGATTGGGGGATGTAACTATTTTCTAAACTGATTTATTGAGTTATTTTATAACTTGTATATGTTTAATTGTTAAAGATTAATTGAATGAACTAAGGGGTTGATGCCTAGAGTTTGGACTATGTATATATGCATGATTGCTATTGTCTGGGTCTTGAGATGAGTGTATTGATGGCCGAATTTGATGATGGGAGTGTCCTTAGAGTCTAAATGAGATTGAACTGTAGCTTTGAAAGAACAATCCTACTCTATGAGTTGATAGATGATGAGATGAGGTGAGTGTTCTTGCCCATAGAGGCTGGGTGATAGAAGTTCTTGATTGATAGACAGTTTATGAGCAAGTCAAGTCATGGGAGGAGTATTATCACCTAAATGGGTAAGAATGAGTCCTATTCGCACTCATTAATTACGTGGCCAGCGTAGGAGAGGATTGAACCGTAAAAGCGGATGTTTCCTTTGTCCCGCAGAGGACTTGATAAACTTCTTGGATCCCCAATAGACTCGTTCTTTACTCTGACAAGGTACTGAACTGATGTGGCAACAACATCTCTTTGTTGTATCATCACCGGCTCATAGGTGCTCATTGTCGGTTATAGAACTCCCAAATAAGTTTCATGTTGATGGTACTCTGAGGTCAATGTGATTGTAGGATTTTTTGATGGATGGTGATGTGATAGAGTCCTGTTCTTACTCTGAGTTGAGATTGGGTGATTGTTGAGATGATGTTATTTTATATTGCATAGCCATATTGTTTACTTTAGCCCATTTTACATACAGTACATTTCACATACTAATGTCCTTTTTGGCATTGCACCATTTTATGATGCAGATTCTATAGACAGAGGACTTCAACAGGCTAATCATTGAGGTTCATAGATCCCGAGACAGAGACTTAGTGAGTCCTCCCTTGCTTTCGGAGGACATATTATCTTTTTATCTACTTTAAGTTATTTCATTGGACTCTGGTAGCCATGTTCTTTCTTTCGTACTCTATATGATAGTGATTATGATAGTCTAGTAGCCCACTGATAGCCTTTTAAATTTCTTAATATCTTCCACAAATGAATCGATTGAATGAATGCGAGGAGACTAGGAGGTTCGCTTGGGACCTAGCAATAGTCTCCGAGTGCCAGTTACGTCTAGGGTACCCTTCCGGGGCATGACAAACTTGGTATCAGAGCGCAAAGTTCAAGTGTCCTAGTGAGTATATTAAGTCGTGTCTGGTAGAGTCTTGTTTATGGGTGTGTTGCCCACCACATTTCATAAACAGGAGGCTATAGGACGTTAGGAAGTGTTACCTTTCTTCAATGATCTGGATTCGTGCGATAGAGTTTAGCTTTATGAAAATCTTATTTTAACTCGTTCGTTACACGTTTACAGAAAATGCTGCCAAAGAGAATAGTTACTCAGAGAGATGTCTCAGCCCCTGCTACTGAGAATGCCTGAGGTCCCAGTCTAGCCGGAGGCTAAGAGATGGGGACACCCTTCTAGTACTGTCGAGGTCTCACAGGCACACCCTGCTCAACCCAGCTAGCTCCTAGCACCAACGCTGAATTAAGGGAGCCATCATTATATTGACTCAGTTGGTGGCCTCCTTAGGTAATAGCCGAAGTTCTCAAGCTCCGAGCTCTAGGTCACAGGAGCCCACAGCTGCCACTAGACTTAGAGATTTCTTCAGGATGAACCCGCCAGTGTATATGGGATCGACGGTAGAGGAGGACTCGCAGAATTTTATTGATGAAATGTATAAGGTCCTGAAAGTGATGCATGCCGATAAGATTGAGGGAGTGGAGCTTGCTTCCTTCCAATTGAAGGACATTGCTAATGTTTGGTACAACTAGTGGGAGGAGAGTAGGGGTGAGAATGTAGAGCCTCAGCATGGGAGAAGTTTGAGATTGCCTTCCTTGACCACTTCTTTCCTCAGAAGTTAAGGGAGGCAAAGGTGGATGAGTTTGTTAATCTAAAGCAAGGAGGGATGACTGTAAAGTAGTACAACCTTAAGTTTATTAAATTGTCCAAGTATGCTCCAAAGATGGTCCAAGACATAAGGGCCAGGATGAGGAAGTTCGTGTCTAGTTTGGACAGATATGCGCAGAAAAAGCGCAAGGCAGCCTTGTGATTCCTGGTATGGACATCTCCAGGATCAAGGTGCATGCTCAACAGACAGAGGAGAAGATGAAGAGAGATAGAGAAGAGTAGATAAACAAAAAAGCGAAGTCAGTAGGACATGAGCCTAGCCAGTAGAGGCAGAATAAGGGGGACAAGTCCTAATTCAAGAAAAGATCATCTCATCATGCAGCCTCTGTAGCGAGTGTGCCCATTCACCCAAGCAAGTATGATAAAAAATCTCATGGTTACCAGAACAATAGGGATCAGGGTGCACAATCTTAGTCTAGTGTGACCCAAGGTGCAAGGGGAAAGACACCTTGTGACAAGTGTGGTAAGCTTCATTTGGGTGAGTGTCGTGTTGGGAGAGATGTTTGCTATTCATGTGGACAAACTGGTCACTTCAGTTATGAGTATCCAAAGAGGAGGCGAGGTGAAGGGAGCAGCAGACCACAATCCTTCACAGCACCCCCAGATGGCAATCAACAGAGGGGTCCTACTATAGGTACTGGAGGCGGGATGAACTGCATTTATAATATGGGTAATCGACAAGACCAGGAGGCTGCACCAAATGTTATTACGGGTATGCTTCGAGCCTTTACCTTTATTGTTATGCATTGCTTGATTCGGGTGCCACTTTGTCTTTTGTGACCCTTTATGTGGCTAGTAAATTTAGGATTCTTCTAGAGTTTTTGCTTGAAACTTTTGTTGTTTCCACTCCTACTGGTGAGTCTATCATAGTAGAGAGAATTTACAGGGATTGTGTAGTATCCATTTATTATAGAAAAACCTTAGCTGACTTGGCAGAATTAGAGATGATTGATTTTGATATGATACTTGGCATGGATTGGCTTAATGCCTATTACGCTTCTGTTTACTATAGAACCCGAATTGTTAAGTTCCAATTTTCTAATGAACCTGTCTTAGAGTACAAAGGAAATTCTGTTGCACCTAAGGGTAAGCTAATCTCTTATCTTAGAGCCAAAAGTTGATCTCTAAGGGTTGTATTTACCACCTCGTGCGAGTTAAGTCTAATGATGCTGAATCTTCTACTCTTGAGTCAGTCCCGATTGTGAATGAGTTTCCTGAGATATTTCCCAATGATCTACCTGGAGTCCCTCCTAGTAGAAAGATTGACTTTGGGATTGATGTTCTTCCCGAGCCCCAACCAATTTCAATTCCACCTTATAGAATAGCCCCTGCAGAGTTAAAAGAATTGAAAGAACAATTGAAAGACTTGTTAGAGAAAGGTTTCATAAGACTTAGTGTCTCACCTTGGGGTACTCCTGTCCTATTCGTGCGTAAGAAAGATAGGACTCTCAAAATGTGCATAGACTACAGGCAACTGAACAAGGTCACCATAAAGAATAAGTATCCTTTTCATAGGATAGATGATCTATTTGACCAACTTCAGGGTGCTATTTGTTTCTCCAAGATAGACCTTAGATCGAATTACCATCAGTTAAAGCTGAGGGAAAGTGATATTCCAAAGTCAACCTTTAGGACACGGTATGACCATTTTAAGTTCTTGGCCATGTCCTTTAGGTTGACAAATGCACTTGCGGCTTTCATGGATTTGATGAACAGGGTACTCAGACTGTATCTTAATATGTTCGTGATCGTGTTTATTAATGACATTCTGGTAAACTCGAAGGATGAAGAGGAGCATGCAAATCACCTTAGAGTGGTTTTGCAAACCCATAAAGATCATGAGTTGTATGTTAAATTCTCAAAATGTGAGTTTTGACTCAAGTCTATGGCCTTCCTAGGCCATCTTATTTCGGAAGATAGTATTTGGGTAGATACTCAAAAAATTGAAGCGGTTAAGAACTGGCCTAGACCAACTTCTACGACGAGAACAAGAAGCTTATTGGGTTTAGTGGGCTACTATCTTAGATTTGTTGAAGGCTTCTCTTCTCTGTCAGCACCATTGATTAAACTAACTCAAAAGAAGGCCAAGTTTCAGTGGTCTGAGGAATGTGAAAGGAGTTTCCAAGAGTTGAAGACTAGATTGACTACAACCCCAGTTTTGACTTTGCCTGGCGGGACAGGAGACTTCGTGATCTAATGCGATGCATCCACAGTTGGACTGGTTTGTATGCTGATGCAGAGGGGGAAGGTGATAGCTTTTGCATCTAGACAACTTAAGATTCATGAGAAGAATTATCCGACTCATGATCTCGAGTTGGTTGCGGTGGTATTCACACTTAAAATTAGGCATGATTATTTGCATGGGGTGCATATGGACGTGTTCACTGACCACAAGAGCTTGCAATAAGTGTTCATCCAGAAAGAGCCCAACCTGCAACAGAGGAGGTGATTGGAGTTGCTTAAGGATTATGACATGAGCATTGTCTACCACCTATGTAAGGCTAACATTCTTGTTGATGCCCTTAGCAGGATGTCTATGGGTAGCACTGCGGATGTAAAGGACGGGAAGAGAGAATTAGCCAAAGAAGTACATAGATTGGCTCGACTGGGAGTACAACTTGAGGAGACCAATGAAGGCGGGATCAATGTTCAGAATGGTTCTGCTTCATCCTTAGTGTCAGAGATGAAAGAAAAGCAAGACCAAGATCCTGTCTTATTCCAACTGAAAGAAGTGGTTCACAAGCAAAAGGTGATGGTTTTCTCCAAATGGGGAGATGGGGTGTTGAGGTATTAGGGTAGACTATGTGTATCCGATGTTGATGGTATTTGAGGCAGGATCATGGCTGAAGCTCATAGCTCCAGATATTACATCCACCCTGGTTCCACCAAGATGTATCACGACTTGAGGGAAGTCTATTGGTGGAACAGGATGAAGAAAGACATTGTTGAATTTGTCTCTAAGTGTCCTAATAGTCAATAGGTCAAGGTTGAACATCAGAGATCTTGTGGGCTAGCTCAGAATTTTGAAATTCTTGAGTGGAAGTGGGAGATAATCAACATGGATTTCATTACCGGCTTACGAAGATCCGGAAAGCAACATGATTTAATATGGGTGATTTTTGACAGGATGACTAAATCAGCCCACATTTTGGCAGTCAAGACAACCAATATGGCTGAGAAGTATGCCTGATTATACATTCGGGAGATTGTGAGATTGTATGGGGTTCCCTTATCCATCATCTCAAACAGAGGAGCTCAATCTACCTCTCAATTTTGTAGATCTTTTCAAAAAGGATTGGGTATGAAAGTGAGTCTGAGCATAACTTTTCACCTTCAGACAGACGGACAGGCAGAGCGCACTATTCAGATCTTGGAAGATATGTTGAGAGTGTGTTTCATTAAATTCAAGGGAACTTGAGATGATCATTTACCATTGATTAAGTTCATGTACAACAATAGCTACCATGCCAGCATTCAGATGGCCCCTTGTGAGGCATTATAGGAGAGGAGATGTAGATCACCGATTACCTAGTTTAAGGTTGGTGAAGTTGAATTGATTGGACATGATCTTGTTCATCAGTCCATGGAGAAGGTGAAGGTCATCAGATAAAGGTTGAAGGCAACACAAAGTCATCAGAAGTCTTATACAGATGTGAGAAGAAGAGACTTGGAGTTTGAGGTGGCTGATTGGGTGTACTTGAAAGTGTCACCCATGAAGGGTGTCATGAGGTTTGGTAAGAAGGGGAATTTGAGTCCACGTTATATTGGACCATATCAGATTGTGAGGAGGATTGGGAAGGTCTCTTATGAGTTGGACTTGCCTTCCGAGTTAGATGGATTTCACTCGGTGTTTCATGTGTCAATGCTAAAGAAGTGTTTGGGAGATCCTGCTTTTTCAATCCCTATTAAGAGTATGGGAGTGAAGGACAACTTATCTTATGAAGAAGTTCCAGTCCAAATCCTTGATCGACAAGTTCGTAAGCTGAGGAACAAAGAGATAGCCTTCGTCAAAGTCCTATGGAGGAGTCAATTTGTTGAAGAAGCTACGTGGGAAGCTGAGGAGGCAATGAAACTCAAATACCCACACCTATATTCTTGCCGAATGAAGATGATGTTGAAGGTAACGTCCTACCTTTAATGCTACTGAATGACCTCTTTCTTTGAGTTGATGTCTTAATCCGATTCTATTCCCAAGTCTAAGATAGAGATAGATAAGTGATGGATGGTTGAGAGTTCGAGAGCTCCCGAGTGAGGAATGAGATGAGTTTTGAGGTCACTCGTGCTTTTATTCTACTTTGACACATCATTCAAGGACAAATGATCTCATGGGGGAGATGATGTACACCTCATAAAATTACTAAAATTCCCTTAAAACATAATCATGCGCATAATGCGTCTTCCAAATCTCCGATGGGAAATTCGAGACTGAATTTATGATTAGCGCAGCAAATCGAGTAGGAAAATTGACTCGACCCAATTTAAGAGAAATCAGATCAAAAAATAATTTTCACTAATCAATGCAAAAAAGTGTTATCCACGCCCTTGGTATGACGTGGAGGGGACACAGAGACACACTTAGTAAATTTTTTAAATTTTCGACGGGATTGAATTTCAGAAAAAATCGTGAAATATACTGGTCCGCGCTCCTGGCGCATCACGGACTAGTATACCAATTTTAATTTTTTTCTTTTAATTTGGGAAGGACCTTTTGGTCATTCCTCACCATAGACTAACTAAAACGTACTCTTAAGGTGATATATGTTATCAATTGAGGGTTCAAAACCCATATTTTCCTAAGTCTAAACATACACTGCGAGAAAAGGAGAAGAAGAAAGAGTTGAAGGTTTGAAGTCCAGGTCTAAGTTCTTGAAAAAAGGTTGGGAATTCTTCCATCCCATGTATATAAAGGCTACTCTGAACATGGATTGTCCTCTCATGTGCCCCTATGATTGAGTTAGGGTAAAATAGTAGACGGTAATGAGTCTTGTTGTGATTTCTTGAATGAAGTCTGGAAAACTATCTTAATTTTTACATACTTTTCTTAAATTGATGATCATCATTCTTTTAAATAACTAATTACATGTATTAGTGTACGATTGGATGATGTAATTATTTGTTAAACTGATTTATTGAGTTACTTTATAACCTGAATATGTTTAATTGTTAAAGATTAATTAAATTAACCAAGGGATCGATCTCTGGAGCCTGGGCTATGTATGTATATATGACTGCTATGGTCTGGGTCTTGAGATAAGAGTATTGATGGCCGAATTTGATGATGGGAGTGTCCTTAGAGTCTAAATGAGATTGAACTGTAGCTTTGAAAGAACAATTCTACTCTATGAGTTGATAGATGATGAGATGAGGTGAATGTTCCTGCCCGTAGAGGCTAGGTGATCGAAGTTCTTGATTGATAGATAGTTTATGAGCAAGTTGAGTCATGAGAGGAGTATTATCACTGAAATGGATAAGAGTGAGTCCCGCTCGCACTCATTAACTACGTGGCTAGCGTAGGAGAGGATTGGACCGTGAAAGCGGATGTTTCCTTTATTTCGTAGAGGACTTGATAGACTTTTTTGGGATCCCCGATAGACTTGTTCTTTACCTCGGCAAGGTATTGAACAGATGTGACAATGACATCTCTTCATTGTATCATCACCGGCTCATAGGTGCTACTTGTCGGTTATAGAAACTCCCAGATAGGTTTCATATTGATCGTATTATGATGTCAATGTGATTGTAGGATATCTTGATGGATGGTGATGTGGTAGAGTCATGTTCTTACTCTGAGTTGAGGTTGGGTGATTGTTGAGATGATGTCATTTTATATTGCATAGCTATATTGTTTACTTTAGCCCATTTTACATACAGTGCATTCCACATACTAACATCTTTTTTGGCACTGCATCATTTTATGATGTAGATTTTATACAGAGGACTTCAGCAGGCTAATTGTTGAGGATCAGAAATCCCCAGACATGAAACAACCCCAAAAAGTGTCCGAAAATGTGCCTCAGAATGCCTGAAATTTTAATTTTTATATATCTCAAAATTCTTGCATTATTTGAAAATTCAACTTTATATTCTTATTCAGGGGGTCAAATTTAGGGGGAAGAGGGTCTAACTCCGATTTTAGAGGAATCGTATCAAAATCCAAAAATCGCAAAATGCGATTTCCAGAATGTTGTGCGTGATGCTGGCGCGATGCGCCAGTGTTCTTTTTCTGTGTATTTTTTTTACTTTAGTCCAAGACTTTTAAGTCTTGGGCATAAATGTTCCCACACATGAAAATGCCCATACTTATCCTTATTTCACTCTCATATCATCCTAATTATTTCCCCATACTCACTTAAACACTTACCCATATTTTCGCTCCCAAAATTCAAGTCCCAAACCCTCATCCCAAGATAAGGTTCTTCTTCAAGCTTTAAGTTTCCATCTCCAATCTTCACCAAGTTCATCTCTAAGCTGAGGTATGTGGGTTTCTTTCATGGGTTCCTTTCACCCATGATACCCAAGCCCCTTTTTACTCAATGTATGATTTAAAGTTGATTTACAAATGGGTCTTGCTTATTATGAAATTCACTGCATACTATGTTAAAGCTATGTAAAGTGGTGACAGTTTGGCTATGTTTTAAGCTATAAATTTTTGATCTATTGTAAAATTTGAGGAGGGATTTTGATGTGTATTGCTTGAGCGTGTTGCAAGGGGTTGATTGATGGTTTTACAATGGATTTTCTTGCATGATTTCATCTCTATAATTCATGATTTTATACTAGCATTACACACGTGCCAAGTGTTTGATAAAATGTTCGGCTAAGGTTTCTTGAGAAATTAACGGTCCAATGCATGTCTTATGAGTTGAATGCTTTTATGATGATTATATGATGACTTCATGATGATGATAGGGATGTTTATATGAGTTGTTTCATGGGAAGGTACTTATGGGGTTGCATATAGATTGTTGGGTTCTTATATTTGTTGTGTTCTTGGAAAAATGAGGGGTTCTTTCTTGATGATTGAAATGTAATGATTGGATGAGCTAGTTTTAATGATTCCTACCGAAAAGGCCATGCCGTAAGGTAGAGTGACTAATGACTCCTATCAAAAAGATCATATCGTAAGGTATGGATACCCTACCGAAAAGGCCATGATGTAAGGTAGAATAACCAATTGCACCTATCGAAAAGATTATATCGTAAGGTATAGACATCCCACCAAAAAGATCATATCGTAAGGTGTAGACATTCTATTGAAAAGGCCATGTCGTAAGATAGAATGAATCACATTTCATATCCAAAAGATGATATCGTAAAGTAAGGGACGTCTTATACCTACCAAAAAAAACTATGTCGTATGGTACGGTATTGATAACACTCTCCAAAAAAGCTATACCGTAAGGTGAGTGGGTGGTCATTTGGCTTATTTCATGAAGGTTGGTACAAAGGAGTTTGAGTATGTTTCCTCTATTGAGTTCACATTCCTTGTTCATGATTTACAAGCATGTTTTTACCTTAAGCATTGAACATGCATGTCATATTGACGTTATGCCTATCATTTGCTTATGATTATGCATTTCAATTATGTTGCCTATCCCTTGCTAGCATTGCATCCTATATACTTAGTACAATTAAACATATTGACGCATACTCTATGCCTACATGATGTCACCATATAGGAACCGAAGCCCCACTTGAGCATCCTACTCCACGTGGCTGGTACGACTTTGCTCAAGCTTGTTTGTGAGTCCTCTATTCTGGGGATCTTACTTATGATCTTTTGCTATGTATTAAGACTTTTTCCCTTTTGATTATATTTTTACAATGAGGGTGAGCCCGATTGCTTTGTCTTGGCCCCGCCCTTATCTTTATGTAGTAGAGGTGTTGTTGGACATATGGTGTATCTATGTTATGAGCCTTGACTCTATTGACTCTTGTTGCTTATGATATGAAAGAGGTTCCCTTAGTCCCAATTTTTCCTTGTTTATACTTATCTTTTATTGTCATATTAATGGATTCCGCGACCAAGGATGTGTAATAATATGCTATAAAGCTCGTTTGGAGTTCCTTCCAGTTCCCCATTCGTCGGTCACGTCTACGCCCCAGGTTTGGATCGTGACAAGATAGAGATTTGGTGAGTCCTCCCTTGCTTTTGGAGGACATATTTATCTTTTTATCTATTTTGAGTTATTTAATTGGACTGCGGTAGTCATGACTGTCATGGTACCTTCTTAGAGGATAGCTATAGAGGCTTCATAGACATAGACAGTTGATAGTTGAGGTTGAGATTGTTTTCCCCATTCCCTATTGAAATTGAGTTGTTCTTTCCTTCGTACTCTATATGACAGTGATTGTGATAGTCTTGTAACGCACTGATAGCCTTTTTAATTTATTAACATCTTCCGCAAATGAATCGATTGAACGAATGCAAAGAGACTAGGTGGTTCGCTTAGGGACTAGCAATAATCTTCGAGTACCAATTACGTCTAGGGTACCCTCCCAAGGTACCCTCCCAGGGTGTGACATAGGATTTTGCATATTTACTGGAAATCATGTCTTTAGAATTGAGAACAAAGTTTTACATATCATGTGGCTAGAAAGCATGCTCACAGGATATCATGTCATAAAGTCAAATTTTTTTAGAATGTTATTTTTAGAAATCATGCTTATAGGACTTTATCAAATTTTCTTTTAACATTTTTAACAAATCATATGTTTGATCTTTTCTACAAAATATCTTACTATTATCATACCTCAATAAATATTTGTTTGTGCATTTAATGAAGTATTTGCACTTAATAAATAAAAACATTATTTTAACTATTGATGCACTTAATAAATATTTGCACTTTTACTTGTGCTTGTTTGGAGGCTATTTGAGACCTATGTGTTAACTACTTGTCCTTTGTGTTTTGTTTGACGTCGAGTCTAATAGGAGCCCTACATTTCTTTTTAGTCTAGAACTATCAAAAATAGAAGTCCAATATCTCTTGGACAATACGAAGGGACGTTAGGCACTTTAGGACTAGTTAGAGTTTTGCATCTCTTTTAGTATGCTCTTAGGCTAATAATACATCAACTTAGGAGGGGTAAGGGTAAATAGGACCCTCAGATTTGATGATCTACACTCGCGCTTAATAGGACAAACCTTGGTTTTTTCCTGTCCTAAGGCTTAATTAAGTCATGCAAGCTAAATGACACTTTTGTCTTCCAAAATAGAGCCGAGTAAACTGATCCGAGTGGAATAATAATTCGCTTAGTTTAGTATTTTCTCTTTATGTTTGTTTTAATTATTTGGGGTAGATTAGTTCTATAATTTACTTATTTAATTCTTATTTTATTTGATTACTTAGAATTAATTAGAATAATAATAATTTGAGACCCTTATTTGTAATCCCCACATAAAATGAGAGCTACAGCCGGGACCCGTACTCGCGGACCTCGAGGGGTGCCTAACACCTTCCCTCCGAGGTAACTTGAACCCTTACCCGTTCTCTGGTGACTTGACCCGTAGAGATAGATTTAGACTTAGAATGGTGTCCTTAATTCATTAGGTGACCACTCTTCACAATTTTCAAATCTCAAAAGAGTCGTCGCCATGATATTGTCCAAGTTCCCATTTTTTCGAGAGAAAAAATGGGGCGCAACACATGGTATGCATTAAATAAAACTTTCTTCTTATTTAATTTAAATATAGAACTTCTATTTTGAAGTTTGTTAAAGTAAAAAAGATTTATGAAAAATCAAATATTAAAAAAAATAAGAATTGGTCAACAAAAATCATATTATATAGTGTAATTTTTTTAATAGAAAAATATGAAGAAATATCACAAAAATAAGGAGTGAAAGTTATGAAAGTTATTATGCATTGTATTAAAAATAATGTAAATCACACAAGGTCAAATACATATGTAGCCCCTTAAACGTGGCCCTAAATTTCATTTTGGCACCTTAACTATGACTTGTTCCAAGTGGACACTTTAACATCATTAAAAGTGTATCACTTAAATACAATTAAGTAATGTGGCAAGAGTGGGTGCATCACACTTTCTCTGAGAGAGTGAAAGTCAAAAAATATCTTATTTGTTTTTGTTTTTAATCAAATTTTATTTCTTCTTTGATTTTACCATCCTTAGTACCATTACTCTTCATTCATTGCATAGGAACCTTTGTTGACTAAAAGATTTAAAATTTTATTTAGCGATTAAAATTTTACAAAACAATTATTTAATTGGGGCCAAACACATACATAACCCCCGTAACTTGCTCTTAATTTTCATTTTAGCACTCTATCTTGGTTGTTCCATTTTAGGCATTCAACTTTATTTTTTATTTACCATTTAAATAAAAAATATTAATTCAATAATTTTTAAAATTTTTATATATGCTCTTCAACTGAATTTTGTATTTTAAAAATAGACTTTCGTATGTTAGCTTTTGCAAAAAAGAAAAATTTATGGATGAATATTGATTTTTCTTTTAAAAAATAATTCTTTTTGAGAATTTCTTTGTATTTCTTTAATAGCGTTATTAGCAATGAATAAGTTTTTTTTTTATTTGTATTAAAGATGAGTTCTTTTTAATCACATTGAGATGAATGAAAAAATAGAAAGCTAGTATTTGAGTTAAATCAAAATAGCTTGAATATGATAAAACAATATATGGTGTTTTTTAATTTAATTGACTGTTTAAGAAAGAAAATCGACACAATTTTTTTTGGTTATTTTTCAAGAAAACATATAGAGAAACTCGAAAAATATTTTTTTAGAAAAATTTATCTGTGAATTTTTTAAAAGATATTTTTAAAAATAATGGACAAACGTCGATTATAAAATGAAAAGACAAAATAAAGAGTGTAAATATTTAAATGGTATACAAAAATTAGAATTGAATGATAAAATGAAATAAAGGTAAGATAGAGTGTCAAAATAAAAAATACGGGCAAGTTGGAGGGGTTGTTTATTTATTTTTCATTAGTTTTTGTGCCATGTCATGGCATATGGAGCACACTCTCTCCATGTTGTTGATTCTTTGGATAAAAGTGTCAAAATAGAATATAAAAATTGGAGTAGAAGGGTTAAAATGGGACAAGGTTGAATTGGAGAGCCAAAATGAAATCTAGGGCCAAGTTTGAGGGGCTAATATGCATTTGGCCTACACACAGATATTCAAAATGAGATATAAAAAAGGTTTAAAAGGGTACTTTTGCCATTAATGCTTTCTATCCCGAGAAAAACTCTCTCGAGATTAGTATACCCCGAAAAAGAGGGATAACTTGTCTCAATATTATTTATTAGTCTCGGGATAAGTTATCCCAAGTTTGCCAACAAAATATTAATTTAAGACCCACTATATTTTTATCCTAAAATTAAATGCACTAGTCCTTCACATTTGTCTCAACCAAAAAATCGGCGTGATGGCACTTGCTCAATCCCACCAGAACAAGTCAACCTTAACTCAAAGGGGTAATAAGCTATCGTGCAGAAGTAATTAACTAGAGTAGATAACAAAAGCTGAGAATTTTCATAAACTTAAATACCACCTAAGGATTGGTTGTCACACATACAAGCCACTAACAATGCAGAAAATCAAAAAACACAAGCTCAAATTGTCCTTCTTCTCCAATAGAACAAGTATAGAAGAAATAGGAACAAGAGAGTCAGCCAGATGTCAACAACTACCTCTTTACGTCTCCTGTGAAGCCTCGGAGGATCAAGGAAAATACTATTCACTGTTCGAGCTCACAACCTACACAAGTGTAGAAGCAAGGGGTGAGTATCAAATACCACGCGGTACCCAGCAAGTTAACTAACAAAACAAATAAGTCTAATAGAATACACAAACTCCTTTCGTCCCAATCTATCTCCACGACTACAACCTACACATAAAATTATTCCAACCTAGCAATACATAATACATAATAAAGATGGTATTTCACCATATCACAATTCCAAAGCACAAGCTAAAAATGATAGCACAATTAATCATAAGAATAACATCATGCTATGTAATAATATGCAAGAGTGAAATGCAATGCTTATGCAATAATCGCCGGTAAAGACCTCGGCATAACATCACTAAAAAGTATCTCAATATCACATTATCGCCGACAAAAACCTCGGCGTCACAACATCATCATAAATTCGTCGGCAAAGACCTCGGTATCACAATATCATCATAAATTCACCGGCAAAGATCTCGGCATCACAATATCATCATAAAGTTTTCAACATCATAATTTCACCGGCAAAGACCTCAGCATCATATCTCGATCGGTAAAGACCTCGGTCCCAATATTTTCCATCTCACTCATATCAATATCCGAAATTAGTGCAAATATGCATGTCATGGGATGAATGAACATGATATGAATTCCACAGGCACATTCACTTATTATCATCAACCACAACAAT
>JAOTQR010010608.1:0-14637 GCA_025774065.1 Solanum ossicruentum
TACCCCACAATCGTGATATGGGTGTCAGTAATTCAAGGGTTGAGGAGATGCTTAGCCAATTACGGAGAATTCCTGTCACAGGATGAGTTCTTGAGAGGGATTAAGTCCGATATTGTCAATATAAATAAAAAATAGAACACCATTCTAGTGCAATCAAATGGCTCGACCATCAGTTTGGACAAGTATCAACACAACTCAGCTAGTTCCAAAGGGGCATGATGCCTAGCACCATAGTGCAAGACCTAAAGGATACTGAACGGTACAAGATGGGTACGACTAGAGATGAAAGGAGCACCCCTGACCTTTGTAAAGTAGCTGACAAGGAATACCAAAGCTTGAGGAAGTCTGAGTACTCAAGCCACCGATGTCATACCGTGACGATAAATCAAACATTGTTGGGAGGCAACCCAAGGGTGAGACTAGCGCTTAGGCACCCAAGTATGCTTTTTTGTGACCCTTAATACTAAATTTTACTTTGATTATGTGCATTGGGGACAATGTATATCACGTCCCTAAATCTAGGGCCTAGACGTGACACGATGAATGGGAACCCAAATGAACCCCAAACAAGCCTCTTTACATATCATTACATATCCTTGGTCATGGAAGCATTAAATACAACAAGAAGAGTAGTAAAAAGGGGATAAGGGACTAAGGAACATCCTTCACATCATAAATCATACTAAGATCAAAAGAGTATAACATAATACATCATAAGGTTCCAACAACACCTCTACTACATAGATAGGAGCGGGGGACCAAGACAAGCAACCGGATTCACCCCTCTTAGGCATAAGCATACATCAATGAAAAGAGTCTTAATACATAACATAGAGTCATAAACATCGTCCTTGGAATGGAGGACTCACCAACTAGCTTGAGGGACAATCTTACTAGCCACGTCGAGGATGAGGATGACCAAGCGGGGCTCTGGTTCCTATATGATAACATTATTTAGGCAAAGAGTATGCGTTAGTACATTTGAATATGCTAAATATGTAGGAGTTAATGCAATAAGAGATAGCCACATGGCAAAATGCAACATCATAAGCAAGAGATAGCATAATAGCAATATGATATGAATGAATGATACTTCAAATAAAACATGCTTATATAGAACTTATTACATGTGAAGAAGATGACCATCATTACATAACTAAGGCCTACTACCTCCTTGGTGAGGCAATTGAGGTATATACCCCCAATGTGGTAGCATGGGCCTACCACCCCCTGAGTTAGGCGAATGAGGTATATATTCCTCAATGTGGTAGCATGGGCCTACCACCCCCCGAGCTAGGAAAATGTGGTATATACCCCTCATTGTGGTAGTTTGGGCCTACTACCTCCTGAACTAGGCAATTGATCAACTTTCATCACAATAGATACCTTTCATCAAATCATTACATAAATACCTTCCTTTCATCATCATGGAGTCATTCAAGTCATAGGTCATGCAATACATCATCAATAGTTCAAGAATCTAAAACAGAACATTTTATCAAATACTTGGTGGGTGTGTAATGCTAGTGTAAGATCATGCAATTCAAGAGTGAAATCATGTAAGAAATTCCAATGTAAAACAACCCACCAACACTTGGTAATACCCTCATGCAATATACATCAAAATCCTTCATCAAATCAAACAAAAGACCATAGATTCATAGTTAAAAACATGCTCAAACAGTCACAAGTTTATGAACCCCCAACATAGTTCATAGTCAACTTCATAATAAGTAAGACCAATAAGTAAATCATCTTGACAACATGCAATTTAGGTAAAAAGGAAGCTTAGGCTTCATGGGTGGAAGACCATGAGTGAAACCCACATACCTTGACTTTGGAGAATTCCTTGAGGAAGATTTGAATGGAGACTTGAAGCTTGGATGAATTCCTTAAGATCCAGAAGAGATTTGGACACTTGAAGTTTGAGAGAAATATTAGTCTAAGGGTTTGAGAGAGTATTGGGGAATGTCTTGTATGATATGAAGGTGAAATATTGGTATTTTCATGCATGGGAAGGCTTAGGCCCAAGGCCAGAAAGCCTTGGACAAAGATTAAAAATCACTGGAAACAAAATGTACAGGGTTGTGTCTGGTCCGTGTGTGAGACAATCGCAGAGGGCCTTTTTACACTGATCCGCGATAACTGCGCGTCGCAGTACCATTGCGGGCAGCCACTGGATAAGCAAAGTTATGGATTTTGAAATTGTGATTTGTTTGGTCTAAAATCGTGGTTAGATACATTTCCCACTCAATTTTTTCCGTTGATCAAGAATATGAAGTCAGATTTTAGATATCACGCATGGATTCTATGATATATGAAAATTACGATTTCGGGCATTTTTTGGGTCGTTTCAATACATCCCCCTTGGGAAAATTCATCCTTGAATGTCAAATAAACATATATGAGAGACGTAAACATGGCAATTTCAGCACACATAACAATGCAACAATGCACTTAAACATCATTTCAAAAATTTCAACATAAGTGTAAAATCATCATGAACTTGTCAATAAAACATGAATGCATGCAAATGACATAGGGGCTGAATTATTTGACTTGAAATAACATAGGGGACTTAGAATTAGTACCTTAGGCTTGAGTAGAATGGAAATGATAAGGAAATCATTTTTGATGTCCACTTCGGCCTCCAATGAAACACTTTCGACTTGTTGATTCCTCCAAAGGACATTAACGGAAGCAACACCCTTGTTCCATAGCATCTTCACTTGCCTATCTAAGATCTCCACTGGAACTTCTTCACAAGTAAAGTTATCTTCAACTATACTCACAACCTCTGATGGAACAATAGCATTTGGATAACCTATACACTTCCTTAACATAGACACATGAAACACCAGATGAACCAAACTCATTTCACTAGTCAACTCCAAATGATAATATGCAAAGTAGAGATGGCACCAACATGAGTGGCATGTACCCTTTAGGACCATTCACAAGGAGTCAAGCAAAAGATCTCCAAGACCTACAAGCAATGTCCACGAACAAGAAAGCATTAGAGGAGCGTGAGGGTCACCAAAGAAAGGCTTAATATGTGGAAAGTCTATCAAGGTGAGAAGAAGGAGAAAACAGGTCATGCGTGCAAATGTCTACTACTTGAATTCAAGGATTTGAAAAGAAGGCAACCAAACAAGGCCTTTACTCATTAAGGGTAAAATTATAAAGAAAATGTCTTCTTTTATTTACTTAGTATAAATATCTTGTTTTATCATTTGGAAGACTGAGACTATATTGAATATTGAATTCTCAAATTGCAGTATCTTCTTAGTTGAGTAATTAGTGAGTAATTAGAGTGAACTCTTAGAATTGTTAGTTGACTTGTTTGCTTGGTTAATTGAAGGTTACCCATTTGTGGCTCTTAGTTTCCTTCAATTTTTCCTTCTAGGTTTTGATTTGAGTTGTTGAAATCAATTGGGAGGTGAGGGTTTTAGTCCCTTGTTGCCATAGTTTCAATAGTTTGAATTTAATTCACATATCCTTCTATCATTCTTCCCTTTTTCCTTTCTTTCTTGTTTGATCCTTATCATTAAAATTCAAGCTATTGAAATTATGGGAAACAAGGGACTAAAACCCTCACCTCCCAATTGATTTCAACAACTCAAATCAAACCCTAGAAGGAAAAATTGAAGGAAACTAAGAACCACAAATGGGAAACCTTCAATTAACCAAGCAAACAAGTCAACTAACAATTCTAAGAGTTCACCCTAATTACTCAATAATTACTTAACTAAGAAGATACTACAATTTGAGAAGTCAATATTCAACATAGTCTTAGTCTTCCAAATGATAAAATAATACTATTTATACTAAGTAAACAAAAGAAGATATTTTCTTTACAATTTACCCTTATTGAGTAAGGGCCTTGTTTGGTTGCCTTCTTTTCAAATCCTTGAATTCAAGTAGTAGCCATTTGCACACGTGGCCTCTTTTCTTCCTTCTTCTCACCTTGATAGACCTTCCACATAGTATAAGCCTTTCTTCGGTGACCCTCATACTACTCTAATATTTTCTTGTTCATGAACATTGCTTGTAGGTCTTGGAGATCTTTTGCTTGACTTCTTGTGAATGTTCTTGAAGGGTACATGCCACTCATGTTGGTTCCATCTCTACTTTGCATGTTATCATCCTCCCCTTCTTGAAAAGGATTCATCCTTGAATCCAAAGATTCTCCTACTATATAAGGAGATAAATCACTAAAATTGAAAACATTATGAACATTATATTCACTTGGAAAGCCAATTATGTAGGCATTGCCATTGATTCTCTTGAGTACTTTGAAACGTCCATCTCCTCTTAGGCTTAGCTTTCCTTTTTGAACATGTGGAAACCTCTCTACCCACACCCAATCATTTGGGTTGAAGATCACTTCCTTTCTCCTCTAATTCTTTCGAATAGCCACCTCAGAATTATTCATTTCAATGCTCTCTTTAACCTTGGCATGGATGCTCATCATCTCCTTTTCCCTTTGCTTGGCATCTAGGCTCAAAATAACATTACTAGATAATGGAGTCATGGTTAGTGGAAACAAAGGTTTTAAGCCATAATATGCCTCAAATGATGACTTTCCAATAGAGGAGTGGAAAGACCGATTATATGCAAATTTAATCAAGGGTAAACGGTCTCCCCAAGTAGTTGGGGTTCCTCTAATCATGCACTGAAGCACACTTCCAAGAGTCCTATTGACTACTTCAAGTTGTCCATTCGTTTGAGGGTGCAAGAAGTAGAGAACATAAGTATGGTACCAAGTGTACCCCATAGACTCTTCCAAAAGTGACTAAGAAACTTGGAATCCCTATCACTAACAATGGTTTGAGGGACTCCATGCAATTTAAGAGCATTAATGACAAATAAAGATGTTACATGGGATGTATCATCACATTTATGGCATGGAATAAAATGAGCATTTTAGAAAATCTATCCACTACCACAAATATGCTATCATGTAATCTTTCAGTCCTAGGCAGGCCCAACACAAAATCCAAAGAGATGTCTATCCATGGGCCACTAGGAGTAGGGAGAGAGGTATGCTTACCTTGTGGCATCATTCTAGAAGTCAAGGTAGTCACCAACATAAACCTTCTTGATAGGGCATTTGCTACCATATTTTCCTTGCCTTGCTTGTAATATTCCTGCTAAGAGAAGAAACAATACTAGGCAAAGTGCTAGTAATTTGGTTAGCATGCAATAAAAGATGGGTGTTGACAAGGCATTTGGAACTTCCACTATCCCCCTTTGCCTCCGCCACCTTTATTTACTCCCCAAGATCCTTCATAGCCCGATAATCTTCACTCACTTGGTATGGAGTGAGAGGTGCAAGAACATACATTCTACCTTCAATCACAAAAGTGTATTTGTTGGATCTTCCTTGGTGCACAACATCCCTATCAAATTGCCATGGTCTCCAACAAAATATAACATGCCAACATGGGTACAACATCACAAATCAATTCATCATTAAACTTACCCACACTAGACCGAATGATTGCTTGTTTGAGTACCCTCATTTCTCCACTCTCATCAAGTCATTCTAGCTTGTAAGGGTTGGGGTGCTTTGTTGTTGGAATTCCCATATGTTCCACCAGAGAACTACTCACCATATTAGTGCAACTCCCACTGTCAATGATTAAAAACACACTTTATCTTAAATTTTGCACCTAGAATGAAATAGATTCTCCCTTTGATCAAGCTCTCCTTTGGCAAGGGCTCCCATAATTCTTCTCACAACACATGAAAGATTGGAATTCACCTTCAAGTCTTCATCATTATCAAGCAATGATTTTTCTTTCTCCGTGAAGTAAGAAAAATTTACCCTCTCATCCAACCTTTCTTCTTCATTTCCCATCCTATATCCTCTATATCCCATCCTATCTCCCCTATTCCCCACTCTATCATCTCTATACCAATATTCTCGGTCTCCCATGCCATGATCCCACCCCAAATCTCGAGGTCGGACTCCTTCCCTTTGTATTCCATAGGTATCCCTACCCCATGCTCCCAAAACTCATCATTGTTGAGATCTCCATGCATTTCATCATAGAGGGGATTTTGGTATTGGTAGGCTTGGTAGGGAGCACATTTGGTGGAGGTGATGTATCTTGTCTTGGATGGTTTGGATTGTAGTTCATTTGGAAAGTGGGGTTTTGGTAGCGTCGAGTTTTGCTTTATGGATGAAAACATAGATTATGAGCTTGTCCCACGATAATGGTGGTGGAATGCATCGATATCCTCCTTATCTCCTCATGTTCGGGTTGAATTACTTTCCCTCGATTCACATTCTCCACCCGTACCAACCTTTCCTCCAAACCTCCCATCCTTCCATTTCGTTATTTGTTTGGAGAAGTAAGCAAGAGTTTCCATGATGTTCTTTGAATCTTCCCAATTGGGCATGTATTAGACATGATACCTAAAATACTCAACAAACAAGATTAGTAATAAAAGCCTCACATCACTCATATGTAACTCTCAATGCACCTTCTGTGGCGTCATCTCAAAATTGATAGTGAGCTAGCTCCGCTCAATCAATTCAAGGTCACCTATCTTTTGTGGTGGAGTGGATTCTTATGACTCTAGAAAGAAGGACATCAAACAAAGCTTAGAAACATGAATAAAAGAAGAAAAATTAGAAGAAAGAGGCACAAGCAATATCGGACTCAAAAAAACTAAGTAATAAAAGTAGAAGAAAGTACTTGTTGTTACCTAATTTGAAGAATCAAAGAGATGATTGAATGTTTAAACTAGTTAACAAGTAAGTAAAGATGTTAATTAGTTGTTAAAATAGTTGAGGAATGAAAGAAAAATGAGTGACGAAGAAGAAGAATCGAGTTCGGACACTTAGAAAAGTTTTTGAAGACTTAAGGTGTTCATGACTTGAAAGGGGTTTGATTTGATGATTTGATTATTGAAACTAGTTAACAAGTAGTTAAAGATGTTAATTACTTGCTAAATAGTTGGAGAATCAAAACACAAATTTTTTAAAAAAAGAATCACATCCTTTGGACACTTAGAAAAAACTTTTATGCCCAAAAAACATCCCATACTTAGAAAAATTTAGAGGTATGAAAAACCTGCAAAGTTTCACTCTCTACAACTAGGCTCCACGTGCCATGTGGCGTGTTTGGAGTGAGGGACGCTGCTGACTCACTGCTGGACACTGAGTTGGTGCTGACTTGCACTGAGTTGGCGTTGATGTGGAAATTAATTTTTTTATTTTTTAAATTTTTTTAAAAATTCTGATTTTTTTATTTTTTTTTTCAAATTTCCACTAAGAGCCAACCAACACCTTGATCAACTTTGACTTGAAAAACAAAAGGATAAAATGTACCTTTTGGTCTTCTTTTTCTTCAAGAACACTTGAATATCTTCAAGAACACACACTAATTTCCAACACCTTCAAATCAACTCGAAATTGGCTCAAAATTTAGGATTGGCTTCCCCTTGATGTAGAGAACAAACCCCAATAATCATTAACTTTCAGTTTCTTCTCAATCAAAGAACCCACTTTTAAAATTAGAAAAGTTTGAATGCTCAAAACCCTTCAATGGCAATTTCACTTCCACAACTCCAAGTTGAATGAAATTTGAGATTTAGGCTCAAAAAACACTAATGAACAAGAATCTAGTATCAAAAACGACAAATCAAATGATTTTTTTTTGGTTTTTTCCTGGAATTTTTTAGTGGATCAAAATTCCAAGACTTAGATTTGTAAAAATACAAATCTAAACCTAAGCTCTAATACCAAATGATAAAGAACAAACCACAAAGAAAGGGAAAAGGTAATAAAGATAGAAGTATATGTGGATTAAATTCAAACTATTGAAACTATGGGAAACAAGGGACAAACTCTCACCTCCCAATTGATTTCAACAACTAAAATCAAAACCTAGAAGGAAACATTGAAGGAAACTAAGAGCCACTAATGGGTAACCTTCAATTAACCAAGCAAACAAGTCAACTAACAATTCCAAGAGTTCACCCTAATTGCTCACTAATTACTCAACTAAGAAGATACTGCAGTTTAAGAATAAAATATTCAAATAGTATTAGTCTTCCAAATGATAAAACAAGACTATTTATACTAAGTAAAAAAAAGAAGACATTTTCTTTACAATTTTACCCTTAATGAGTAAGGGCCTTGTTTGGTTGCCTTCTTTTCAAATCCTTGAATTCAAGTAGTAGCCATCTACACACATGGCCTCTTTTCTTCCTTCTTCTCACCTTGATAGACCTTCCACACATTTTAAGCCTTTCTTTGGTGACCCTCAAGCTCCTTTATTGCTCTCTTTTTCATGAACCACTTGTATGTCTTGAAGGGTATATGCCACTCATGTTGGTGCCATCTCTACTTTGCATGTTATCACCAACTCATAAGCCACCTTACCGATCCTCATCATTTACCCTATAAGCACTCACATATCTTGGGCTTAACATGCCCTTCTTACCAAAACGACCACACTCATCATGGGTGACACCTTAAAATAGACCCAATCACCAACTTTAAATTCAAGCTCCCTTCTCCTCACATGGACGTAGGACTTTTGGTGACTTTGGGCCGTCTTCAACCTTTTTGTAATCATCCTATCCTTCTTAAGAGCCTCCATAACAAGATCTGATCCCAATAAAGCCACCTCTCTAACCTCAAACCACCAAACCTATGATCTACAATGTCTACCGTAGAGAGCCTCAAAAGGGGGCCATACTGATGCTCAAAAGCTATTGTTATAAGAAAACTCAATCAATGGAAAATGATCATCCCAACAACCCTTAAACTCCAATACAGAAGCCCTAAGCATATCCTCAAGAGTTTGGATAGTTCTTTCGGCTTGGCCATCCATTGGGGGTGAAAGGTTGTACTAAGCTTTACTACCAAGACCTCTTTGGAAGGACCTCCAAAACTAGGAAGTGAATTGAGTACCACGATCTGATATGATGGATAAGGGAACCCCATACAACCTCACCAAGTCATGAATGTACAATTTAGCATAGTCTTCGGCCCCATAAGTGGTCTTAACCTGTAAGAAATGAGCTGATTTAGTCATCCTATCAACCACAACCCAAATAGAATCAAAACCTATTTTAATCTTAGGAAATCCAACCACAAAATCCATATTAATCTTTTCCCACTTCCAAGTAGGAATCTCTATATCGTGGGTTACACCATCTGGCCTTTGATGCTCAACTATGACTTATTGGCAACTATGACAATTGAATACAAATTTTGCAATGTCCCTCTTCATACCTTCCCACCAATACACCTCTCTCAAATCTCTATACATCTTTGTAGAATCGGGGTGAATAGAGTAGGAAGAATTATGAGCCTCATCAAGAATCTTCTCCCTCAAGTCATCAACACAAGGCACATACAACCTACCTTGGAACCTAAGGGCACCATCTCCCCATTGGGAGAAATCCTCCACCTTACCATCTTTTACTAATGCCTTCAATTCTAATAAGAAGGGGTCAAGATCTTGCTTAGCTTTCAACCAATGAAGATTTAGAGCCATCAACTACCACAATACCCCATTATCCACCTCTTCCAACCAAACTCCAAATCTAGCCAATCGATGGACCTCCTTAGCCACCCTTTTGCCACCATCATCAACATGTGTTAGGCTACCCATGGACACCATACTCAAAGCATCGTCCACCACATTAGCCTTACTGGGATGATAATGCACACTCACATCATAGTCCTTAAGAAGTTCTAGCCACCTTCTTTGTCTCAAGTTGAAGTCCTTTTGAGTGAAGACATATTGTAGACTTATGATCGGTGAACATCAACATGGACCCATACAAATAGTGATGCCAAATTTTCAAAGCAAAGACCACGGCGGCTAATTCAAGGTCATGAGTAGGATAATTCTTTTCATGCATTTTGAGTTGTCTAGAAGCATAGGCTATCAGCTTACTATGTTGCATCAACACACAACCCAAACAAACTCTAGAAGCATCACAATCCACTACAAATCCTTCTAGCCCTTTCGGTAGTGACAATATATGAGCAGACACAAGCTTATCTTTTACTGTTTGGAAATTCTTTTTACACACATTGATCCACATGTATTTGGCTTTCTTTTGAGTTAACTTGGTCATAGGAGAAGCAATAGAGGAGAATCCATTCACAAACCTCCGCTATTAACCCTCTAAGCCCAAGAAGCTTCTAATATCTGACGAGGTCAATAGTCTAGGCTAATTTCTAATCACATCCATCTTTTTACGATCCACCTTGATACCATCCCCCAACACCATGACCTAGGAAGGCAACCTCTTTTAACAAAAATTCACATTTCTCATACTTAGCATACAACTTCTCTTCCCTTAATCTTTGTAGAACTACCCTCAAATGACCCATGTGCTCCTCCTCACTATGTGAATAGATCAATATATTATCAATGAAGACCACAACAAATGAATCAAGGTAAGGTTTGAAGACCCTATTCGTAAGATCCATGAAGATAGTCGGCGCATTGGTCAACCCAAAAGACATCATAACAAATTCATAATGCACATACTAGTTCGGAAGGCCATCTAGGAATATCACACTCCCTCACCTTCACTTGATGATACCCGGACCGAAGATCAATCTTAGAGAAGTGAATAGCCTTTTGCAATTGGTCAAGCAAATCCTCAATCCTTGGAAGAGGATACTTATTCTTTATGGTTACCCTATTGAGTTGCCGGTAGTCAATACACATTCTAAGGGGCCATATTTCTTCGTCACAAATAACACTGGTGCACCCCAAGCTAATTGGCTAGGCCTAATAAAAACCTTTTCCAACAAATCCCTCAAGTTCTCCTTCAACTCCTTTAACTCCGCCGAGGCCATATGGTAAGGGGGAATAGAAATGGGTTGAGTATCGGGAAGGAGGTCTATACAAAAATCTATTTCCCTTTCGGGAGGAACACTGGGAAGGTCACTTTAGAAGACATCTAGGAACTCATTTACGACCAGAATTGACTCAATAGGAAGGGCCTTGGACTCTACGTCCCTAACCCTCACAAGATGATACAGACACCCCTTAGAGATCCCTTATGGGTTTTAATACAAGAGATAAATCTACCCTTGACCACCACATCATGAAACTCCCACTCAAGAAAGGGTTTATTTGAAAATTGGAATTTGACCCTATGGGTTCTACATTTAATAGAGGCATAGTATGCATGCAACCAATTCATCCCAAGAATAATGTCAAAATCTAACATGTCCAACTCAACAAAGTCACATGGAGACAACCAGAGTAGACACCTCATATGGCTAACACAACAATTCGGGTTCAACATGAAACTTTTTGACAACAAAGGAGGGTAACAAAACAAAGAGTGGCAACCAGATCAATCAATACATATACATCAAAATCAAAGACTTTTAGCATACCGATGACGATATCGAGAACCTCTTCAACCCCTTGCCTCCCTTGGAGTGCATAAAACCAATTTTACCTTGGGGCACCACTTTTTTGACCACCTCTCCCCAAAGGAACAACATTAGCATGCTAGCCTTGAGGATGAACATCCTTACCTTTGTTTCGCTTACGAGGGCAATCCATCATCTTATGCCCCATTTCCCCACAACCATAACAAGCACTAGTATACCTCAAGCATGGGCCATCATGACCCTTACGACATTTTGGACACATAGCATTAGGACCCACACCACTATCACCTTGGGCCCTTGGAATGTCATTAGCAAGCCTTTCACTATTAGCATTAGAGAACCCTTGGCCTTGATGAAACCGGCCATGTTTAGGACTTTGGAACCTTTCCTCAAAACGGGCCCTCTTGGACTCATTCCCCGTTCTTTTTCTCAATTTCTCCCCCTCTATTTGTTCGAAATAAGTCATCAAGCGGCATAAATCCATGCCACTAATCAACATAGGGGACCAGCATTCCTCAGTTACCAAATCAGATACACCCATCACGAACTTATTCATTCTAGACCTTGGGTCGGCAACCAAGTGTGGAGCATATTTTAAGAGTTGGTTGATCTTGAAGGCATACTCCCTCACACTCATGTATCCTTACTTCAAATTTATGAACTCCACCATTCTTGCCTCCTAAGCTTAAGAGAAAAGAACAGATTAAGAAAAGCCACCTTAAACTCCTCATAAAACCACATTATTGTTCCTCTTCTCCTCCTTCCATTGTTTAAACCATATTTGTGCTACCCCTTTGAGTTAGTAAGCCGCCAACTCAGCTTTCTCTTCCGATCTAACACCCATAATTGCCAATATTTTGTAAACCTCATCAATGAATTATTGAGGATCCTCATCCACTCTAGACCCATTGAACTCCGGTGGGTTCATCCTCATGAAGTCCCTCACCCGAGATGCCAGAGTAGGAGCATGAGGGGCTTGGGCCCCTAGGTTGGCTTTATTAGCCACAACTTAAGCTAGCAAAGTGAGAGCATCCCGGAGCTCACTATGAGCCGATTGTCCCTCGAGTGTGTGGGCTCTTCTTCCTCTTGTGTTAGGCATGATCTAGAATAGCAAAGAACAATAATTAATGGCGAAAACCTTACTTTAACTTTTATAGCATGAGATAGAGTAAGAAGAAAGGAATATTTCCTAAAATGTCTCACAGCCTCTTACTCATAGTTGGTGTACAACACAAACATAAATAAGACTCTAATCGACATGGTGTGTTGGATGCAGAGGAACGTTAACAGCCTAGTACTCTAATACCAAGTTTGTCACGACCCAAGCCTAGGGCATAGATGTGACACGATAAATAAGGAACCCGAAGGGACCCCAAACAATCCTCTTTACATATCATTACACATCCTTGGTCGTGGAAGCATTAAATACAATAACAAGGGTAGTAAAAAGAGCATAAGGGACTAAGGAACATCCTTCATACCATAAATCATAGTAAGCTCAAAAGAGTATAATATAATACATCAAAAGGTTCCAACAACACCTCTACTACATGATAGGAGCGGGAGACCAAGACAAGCAATCGGGCTCACCCCTTTTAGGCATAAACATACATGAAAACAAAGAGTCTTAATACATAACATAGAGTCATAGACATCATCCCCGGAATGGAGGACTCACCAACTAGCTTGAGGAACAATCGTACTAGCCACACGGAGGATGATGATGATCAAACGGGGCTTCGATTCCTACATGGTAACATCATGTAGGCATAAAATATGTGTTAGTACATTTGAATGTACTAAGTATGTAGGATGCAATGCAACAAGAGATAGGCACATGGCAAAATGCAACATCGTAAGCAAGAGATAGCATAATAGCGATATGACATGAATGAATAATACTTGAAGTAAAACATACTTGCATAGAACTTATTACATGTGAAGAAGATGGCCATCATTACATAACCAAGGCCTACTACCTCCTTGGTGAGGCAATTGAGGTATATACCCTCCAATGTGGTAGCATGGCGCTACCACCCCCTAGCTAGGCAAATGAGGTATATACCCTCCAATGTGGTAGCATGGCGCTACCACCCCCTAGCTAGGCAAATGAGGTATATACCCCTCAACGTAGTAGCACAGGCCTACCACCCCCGAGCTAGGTGAATGAGGTATATACCCCTCAATATGGTAGTTCGAGCCTACTATCCCCCGAACTAGGCAATTGGTCAACTTTCATCACAATAGATACTTTTCATCATCATCATATAAATACCTTCCTTTCATCATCATGTTGTTGCTTAAGTCATAGGTCATGTAATGGATCATCAACAGTTCAAGAATCCAAAACCGAATATTTTATCAAACACTTGGTGGGTGTGTAATGCTAGTGTAAGATCCTACAATTCAAGATTGAAATAATGCAAGAAGATCCAATGTAAAATCACCCACCAACACTTTGTAATACCATCATGCAATATATATCAAAACCCTTCATCAAATCAAATGATAGAGTATAGATTCATACTCAAAACATACTCAAACAGTCACAGTTTTATAAAACCCCAACATAGTTCATAGTCAACTTCATAATAAGTAAGACACAAAAGTAAATCATCTTGAAAGTATGCAATTTAGGTAAAAAGGAAGCTTAGGCTTCATGGATGAAAGAAACCCATGAATGAAACCCACATACCTTGACTTTGGAGAATTCCTTCAAGAAGATTTGAATGGAGGCTTGAAGCCTGTATGAATTCCTTAAGATTCGGAAGAGATTCAGATACTTGAATTTTGAGAGAAACATTAGTCTAAGGGTTTGAGAGAGTATTGGGGAATGTATTGTATGATATGAAGGTGAAATATGGCTAAGTGTAGGTATTTTCACGCATGGAAAACCTTAGGCCCAAGGTCCAAAAGCCTCGAACCTAGATAAAAATCACTGGCAACAAAATGTACGGGTCCATGATATGGATCTATCGCAGAGGGACTTTTTACACTGGTGCACGATGGTTGTGTGTCGCAGTACCATCGCTGACAGCCACTGGATAAGCAAAATTATGGGTTTTGAAATTGTGATTCGTTTACCCTAAAATCAGGGTTAGACCCATTTCCCACTCAATTTTGCCCCCTGATCAAAAATATGAAGTTGAATTTTTGATATCATGCACAGATTTTTAGATATATGGAAATTATGATTTCGGACGCTTTTTTGGGATCATTTCAATGCACCTCTTTTTCGATAGGGT
>JAOTQR010010619.1:0-18098 GCA_025774065.1 Solanum ossicruentum
TATATATATACACAACTCCAACACTCATTCCTTCAACATGTTTATCAAAACTTTTATGGTAAAGCTATTGTGAAAGGGTCTACCAAGTTGTTTTCTAAAGCAATCTTCGCAATCACCAAATCTCCTCTTTGCACTGTCCCGAATCAAATAGTATTTATACTCAATGTGTTTTTTTCTTATGATTTCATGGTTCTTTTGAATTTGCAACCGCACCATTATTATCACAAAATATTGTGAGCAGAACTTTAATCGTAGGAACTACTCCTAAGTCTTTTAAAAAGTTTCTGAGTTATACTACCTCCTTAGCTGCCTCAGAAGCTGCTACATATTTGGCTTCCATGGTAGAATTAGCAACACAGATTTGCTTGATGTTCCTCCAAATAACAACTCCAACTCCCAGAGTAAACACATTTTCAGAGGTTGACTTTCTAGAGTCCTTAGTGAAATCTGAGTTTGTGTGCCCTATGGGCACCAATTCATTCGAATGAGAGACTACCATATAATTCTTAGTCCTTTTTATATACTTAATTATATGTTTAACTACTCTCCAGTGTTCTCGTCCAGGATTAGATTAGAATTTGCTAACCATGCCTATGACATATAAATGTCAGGTCTATTGCACCACATCACATGCATGAGGCTTCCTACAACGGATGCATTACTAACTTCTTTCATGCCTTCTATTTTCTAATTTGTCTTATGACATTGATCTTTGGATAGAGAAATTTTATGTCTGAAAGGAAGAAATTCTTTATTGGAATCATACATGTTGAACCTAATGAAAGTTGTATCGATATAAAGGGCTTGAGATAAGTCTAATATCATTTTCTTGCAATCACATAGGATCTTGATCCCAGGGATATGAGTATCTTCTCCTAAATCTTTCATATCAAAATTAGTAGACTACCATTCCTTGATTGAATTCCTCATGCCCATATTATTTTCTATGAGTAAGATGTCATCTACATATAATATCAAAAACATCACTTTGTTCTTATTCTACTTTTTGTACACATAAAACTCATTAGACATTGCTTAAAATCAAAAGTCTCGACTGCATGTCAAAACAAGTATTCCATGCCCTAGAAGTTTGCTTTAATTCATAAATGGACCTTTTAAACTTGCACAACATGTGTTTTTTTCTATCAAATGATTTGATCATCGCAAAAAGATGCTCTCATCAAGACTTTCATTAAGAAAAGCTATCTTAATGTCTATCTGTCAAATTTCATAATCATAATGAGGAACAAAGGATAAGAGAATTCCAATAGACTTAAAACATGACTACTAGCACAAAAGTTTCCTCATGGTCGATTCCTTCTATCTGAGTAAATACTTTTGCAACATGTCTAGCTTTTTTAGTTTGTATTTTTTCATCTACTTTTCTCTTTTTCTTATAGATTCACTTGTATAAAATGGGTTTGAATCTATCTCCAGGATTGGTTCTACAAGATCCCAAATTTTATTGGAGTGGGTGGACTTCATTTCTTATTTCATAGCAATGACTTATTTTTCTGCATCTTTATTTTATAATGCTTCACTGTAATTCAAGAGTTCGATATTCAACTCTTCAGGAATTATATTAAAGGACTCTTTCAAGATTTTATACCAAAATAATTTTCTTATCACTCTTCCACTACCAGTAGTCACTACATGGCAAGGGCAAATATAAAAAGTCATCTTATTATGATCTTGTAGTTGAACCACATCACTTGTGAGATCTTGAGTCTCTATGTTATTCTCAACATCTTGTGATGTAGAGATATCAACAACTTCTTCCTATAATGCAACTTTCTCAATACTACTCACACTACATTGATGTAATGAATTTTCAGGAACTTGTACTTGTGAAATTATATATCTATTAACATCTGTTTTACTATCAGATTATAATGGTATGTAAATTCTAACATATGGGGGTTTGAATTTTTGCTTTCATTTTATTTAGTAGATTGATTTGTTATCTTTTTGCTTAATTCCTATAAAATTAGTTTACTTTCGAAAACGTGATTTGTTAAAATATTTTTTTCTAGAAACTTAGCATTGATATTTATAATGACTTTCTTTTCTATAGAATTAAACATACCACCTTTCGTTCCTATAGGGTACCTAGTAAACACACATACTTCTGTTCTAGGTTCTAATTTTTTCCTCTTTTCTTCAAGCACATGTGCTAGACATCCCTAAATTTGAATGTGTTTCAAACTATATTTGTGTTCGGTCCATGATTTAATTGATGTCACAAATACAGACTTAGAAGGAATTGATTCAAAATATAATTTGCAATTTCTAATATATATCCCCAAAATGAATAAGGAAAATTAAAATAACTCATCATAGATCTAACTATTTCTAAAAGAGTTTTGTTTCTTCTTTCTGCTACTCCATTTTGTTGTGATATTTAGGTGCAAATATTTGAGATGTAATTTCTTATTCTTATAATAACTAATGAACGCATAGGAAAGGTATTCACCACCTCCATCATATCATAGTGATTTGATATATTTTTTCATGTCATTTCTTTGTTTCTATCCAAATTCCTTGAATTTTTCAAAGCATTTAGACTTACGATGCAACAAGTAAATATTCATATTTTGAGTAGTCATTAATGAAAGTCACGAAATACTCATACCTACCTCTAGCTTGTATGCTCATTGAGCCACACAAGTCAGAATGAATTAACTCTAATTCATCACTGGCTCTATTTTCTTTTGAGCGGAAAGGCGTCTTGGTCATTTTTCCTTCTAAACAAGATTCACATGTTGGTAGTGCCTCCACTTTTAATGAACCTAAAGTTCCATCTTGAACCAACCTTAAAATTCTATCTAGTTTTATATAACATTTATGTAAGTTTCATAAATAAGTCTCATTAAATTCAGAAGAATTTCTTTTACCTGAAAGGTTGACATTATTTAGTTCTATAGTTTGATGCAGTTTTGGAGAGACATTAATAATAAAATGATCACCAATCAATATACCAGCAGCGATAAAATGTTTATTATAAAGAATAACGCAATAATTTTCAGAGAAATTAACATCATAACCATCTCTAAAATTTTTAGAAACTAAAATTAATTTTTTTTAACAACAGATGCACATAATGCGTGTTTTAATATTAAAACTTTACATTGCCAAAAGAAATACTAAATTTTCTAATGCTAAAGTTGGAGCTGCTAAGCCATCTCCTTGAAATCACTAACTTCACCTCTAATCAACGTGCAGGTTTCTTGAAAACCCTGCAAAGTGGCGCAGATGTGATTAGTGACTCCTAAGTCTATACACCACAAAGTAATAAAAATAGTCGCTAAACATATTTCAATGACAAGTAAGAGTGAGTTACCTGAGTTGTTCTTCTACTTGGCTAAGAGTACTGCACATTGCATCTTTTAATGTCTTGCATTTTACAATGAAAACACTTGTCCTTAGGCTCTTTCACGCCTCCAATTGAAGGTGCAACCCCCTTAACTTGGTGAGTCTTTTTTTTTTCTTATGTGCACCTTTCAGTTTAGAAGTAAAACCTTTTCAAGTTATAGTGCCATAGTTGGTGCCTATTTTCTGATAATCGTCTCTATCGCCTACAACTCATTCAAAAATTGCCCCAAAGATAAATTCATCTTATTCATATTATAATTCACGAAAAATTATTGAAAACTATCTGGCAGAGATTGTAATATCATCTCAACTTGAGATTCATTGTCAATTTCAGCCCCTAAGACCTCTAATTCATTTAGAAGACTTACCAACTCTAAAACATGGTCATTAATAAGAGTACTTTTAGCCACCTAAGTGTTCATGAGATTTCTCATGGAAGTCTGCTTAGCTGAGTGACTTTGGTCCCCAATCTTTTGTTTAAATTCTGAAAAGCAGACAATATTTGATGATGATATTGTAACACATTTGACATTGAAGCCAGAACATAACACCATGTCATCTCATCAGCTTTTTGTCATTTTTGATAGGCGAACTTATCCTCATCACTAGACTATTCATCTGGTTTTAATAGATACTCTTCATGGAGTACAAATTCATACTCTTCAACAATTAATATAATGCCAAGATTTCTTCTCCGATCAACATAGTTATGACCCTCAAGTTTGTTTTGATTCAAAGTAGCGATAAAGGGATTTAAAAAAAAGCATGTTGAATCTGAAACTGAAAAAAATAGTTACAATAGATCAATCATACAGTCATATAAACATTGAATAATTAAATTCGAATTCATCACATACATATACAGCATGATCTTGAATAGCCAATCGTTGGGATTGGAGAACTACTCATACAATATACATGTATAAATGATGATTATTCACTCTATGAACTTATACAAAACTAACTTAGTTGAGAGTTTATTGTTAGTTAAGTCAAGTGAAAATCATGAATCCTAGTTACATTGATCCAAGTATATATTACTCAGGAGAGTTAATACATATTATCAAACTAGTGATTAAATATGTAATTATTGTATTAAATTCATTTGTTAGGGAGGAAGATCAAAGCCAGTATATAAACTTAATATTTCATTACTATTTAATTTTAGTACCATCTCACACATATAAAAAATAGTTACATGCATATGAAAATTATAGCTTGTTGTATAATAAATGTGCCCCTTATAAATTATAGCAGACAAACAAAACACTTATAGTTCATTAACATATAAACCAAAAGAAATTCTTTTTTAAAAGTAATTACAAGTGCATGATGCACACGTCCATTCATATTAATATATGAGGAACAATTAACAATCACAATATAATTAATAACTTTTGATAAACTGCTTTTATCCAAACATGTGACCAAGAAACAATACATCATGCCACTTTTAACTAATGAAAAAAAAACATCAATTCTCATTATTAAGATTCAAAATTGTTGTCCTTTCTTAGGGCCTTGTGCAACAATTAATACCCCTCTCCCCCCTCCCCTCTGCCCCGCCTTTTAAAAGGTTAATAATCACAACAAAACAAATACTGAAAAACCTTTTTGTTCTATTCGTAATAAAGAAAAATAACAATCACGAAACATACATACAATTGCACATACGCATATATTACTTTATATATAAAGATGCTAGCAAAGCTCTGATACCAATTGTTGAAAAATATCAGACAGCGAAAACATTCTCAAGATTATACTACTTACATGAACTATAGACAACAATCACAAATACATATCACACACAAAGTATACTGAAAATTAATTGAAGAAATACCTCCTGAAGTGTGCGCAAATATCTTGAAGCAAATCAAACTACAATTCTACGATATTTTACAATGATCCCAAATTAACTGTCATACCCTGAGAAGGTACCCTATGTGTAACTAGCAGTCGAAAACTATTGCAAGCCCCCAAGCTGACCACCTAGTCTCATCGCGTTCGTTCAACTAATTTATATTACGGAAGATATTAAGTAATTAAAAAGGGGCTATCAATGTGCTGAGAAACTATCACAATCAGTGTCATATGGAATATGAAAAAAAGAGCAACTCAATAATAATAAGGAAATGGAAAAAACAATCCCAACATCAACTATCAGCTATGCATGTCTATGAAACCACTATAGCTAACCTCTAAGAAAGTACCATGACAAGTCATGGCTACCACAGTCACATGAAATAACTCAAATAAAGAAAAAATAAAGGCGTCCTCTGAAAGCAGGGGAGGACTCACCATGTCTTTATCTCAGGATCTGTGAACCTCAATGATCGGCCTGTTGAAGTCCTCTGTCTACAGAATCTGCATCATAAAAATGGTGCAGCGCCAAATGAGCGTTAGTACATGGAATGTACTGTATGTAAAACAGGATAAAGTAAACAATATCTATAACATCAGATCATCAACCACTCATCCTCAACTTAGAGTACAGGACGGGACTCTATTACCTCACTATCCATTAATACATCACACAATCACATCAACCTCAGAGTATTATCAACAAGGAACCTATCTAGGAGTATCTATAATCAACAATCAGCACCTATGAGCTGGTCCTAATACAAGGAATAGATACCATTGTCACATCCATTTAGTACCTTGCTGGGGTAAAGAATTAGTCTGTCGAGGATCCCAAAAGAAGTTAATTAAGTCCTCTGCGGGACAAAGGAAACATCTGCTTTCACGGTACAATCCTCATCTACGCTAGACACGTAGTTAATGGGTGCAAGTGGAACTCACTCTTATCTATTTCTGTGCTAATACTCCTCCCAGGACTCGATATGGTCATATGTCTTTCAATACATCAAGAATTCCCATCCCTCAGCCCCTACGGGCAAGGACACTCACCTCATCTCATCATTTATCAACTCAAAGAGTAGGATTTGTGCTTTCAATCTAAGGTTCAACCTCGTTCAACTCTAATAGCACTTATTCCATCTATTTCAACCATCAATACTCTTATCTCAGGACTCAGACTCCAACAATCATCACATTCAGACAATCAAGGCTCTAGACATTACCCTTAAGTTGATTCTTGGAATCTTTGATAGAGAATTCATATATGAAAAATGTAAAATCACATAATTAATACATGTAAACAGTTCACAAAAACATGATAATCATCAGTTTAACATAATTTAAAAGATTTAAAGATAACGTCAAGAAAATATTCAAGAACTTCAACTCAAGACCTATCAACTAACAATATACAACTTAATCTATACATTGGGGCACATGGAAGATCAATTTCATGTTTTGGGTAGCCTTTACATACCTGAAATAACAAATAATCAAGTTTTCCTCCAAGAATTCACACCCGAACTTGAAACCCTCCATTCTTTGTTCTTTTTTCTCTCAGAAACTCTCGTATAGGCTTAGCAAATGGGTTTGTAAAACCTTTTCGTATGAAATTAATACATAAGACACATTTTGGGACTTAAAAATGTGTTGAAAATGCCAAAATAACCTCGTAATTAAAAAAAGTTCAAAAATATGTGCACCGGTTCGCGACGCTCTAGGGCAGCGGACCAGTGCATTTTCGCTTTTTTCGTAAATTTTCAAATCCCATCGAAAAATTAAAAAACATGTCCTGTTCGTGTCGTCCCAAGGACACAGACAGACACTGTCTCTAAATTAATTAGTAAAAATTATTTTTCGCTCCGGTTGCTCTTAAATTGGGTCGAGATCATTTTTTGACTCAATTTTTCGCACTGATCGTATAATTCAGTTTGGATTTCCCATCGGAGCTTTGAAAGACGCATTGTGCGTACGATATAATTTCATGAGGTGTTATATCATCTCCCCCATGGGATCATTCATCCTCGAATGATGAGTAAGAATAGAATAAAAACATGAGTAACCCCAAAACTCACCTCATTCCTCACTTGGGAACTCTCGAACTCTCAACTGCCATCACCTATCTATCTCAGTCTTAAACTCATGGTTAGAGTCGATGTATCAAATCAAGAAAGAAATTTCAATAGTGTTAGGGATAGGGATATTACCTTTAACATTGTCATCATTTGGCAAGAATAGATGCGGGTATTTGAGTTTCATTACTTCCTCAGCTTCCCACGTAACTTCCTCAATAAATTGGTTCCTCCATAGGATTTTAACGAAGGTTATCTCTTTATTTCTCAGCTTACGAACTTGTCGGTCAAGGATTTGGACTGGAATTTCTTTATAAGATAGACTATCCGTCACGCCCATACTCTTAACAGGAATTTCTAAGGCAAGATCCCCCAAACACTTCTTCAGCATCGACACATGGAACACCGGGTGTAGACCATCCAACTCGGAAGTTAAGTCTAGCTCATAAGCAACCTTCCCAATTTTTCTCACGATATGATATGGTCCGATATAACGTGGACTCAACTTCCCCTTCTTACCAAACCTTATGACGCTCTTCATGGGTGACACCTTCAAGTACACCCAATCATCCACCTCTAACTCCAAGTCTTTTCTCCTCACGTCCATGCAAGACTTTTGAAGGCTCTGTGCTGTCTTCAACATCTCTCTAATGACCTTTACCTTCTCCATGGACTAGAGAACAAGGCCGAGTTTGATCAATTCAGCTTCACCAACCTCGAACCATCCAATCGGTGGTCTACATCTCCTCCCATATAATGCCTCATAAGGGGCTATCTGAATGCTGGCGTGGTAGCTATTGTTGTATGTAAACTCAATCAATGGTAGATAGTCGTCCTAATTGCTCTTAAAGTCGATGACACAAGCTCTCAACATATCCTCCAAAGTCTGAATAGTACGTTCTGCCTGCCATCCGTATGAGGGTGAAAAGCTATCTCAGATTTACTTTTGTGCCCAATCCTTTCTGAAAGGATCTCCATAATTGAGAGGTGAATTGAGCTCCTCTGTCCTAGATGATAAATAAGGGGACCCCATGCAACCACAAAATCTCACGAATATAGAGTCAAGCATACTCTTCAGCCGTATAAGTTGTCTTGACTGCCAAGAAGTGGGCTGATTTCGTCATCCTATCAACAATGACTCAAATCGAATCATGCTGCTTTCGGGATCTTGGTAAGCCGGTGATGAAATCCATGTCAATAATTTCTCACTTCCACTTAGGAATTTCAGAGTTCTGAGCTAACTCACATGATCTCTGATGTTCAACCTTAACCTTGTTGGCAATTGGGGCATTTAGATACAAATTCAGCAATGTCTTTCTTTATCCCATTCCACTAATAGACTTTCCTCAAGTCGTGGTATATCTTAGTAGAATCGGGGTGAATGGAATATCTAGAGCTATGAGCCTTAACCATAATCCTATACTGAACACCGTCGTCATCGGGCAAGCACAATCTTCTTTGATACCTCAATACCCTATCTCCCCCTTTGGAGGAAACCATCACCTTCTGCTTGTGAAACGCTTCTTTAAATTGGAACAAGACAGGGTCTTGGTCTTGCTTCTCCTTCACTTTTGACACTAAGGATGAAGCAGAACTATTTTGAACATTGACCCCACCTTCGTTGTTGGCCTCAAGTTGCACTCCCAGTTGAGCCAATCTATGCACTTCCTTAGCTAGTTCTCTCTTTCCTTCCTCCACGTGGGTAGTGCTACTTATATACATCCTGCTGAGAGCATCAACAATAATGTTAGCCTTAACTGGGTAGTAGAGAATGCTCATATCATAATCCTTGAGCAACTCCAGCCATCGTCTCTGTCGTAGGTTGAGCTCTTTTTGGCTAAACATGTACTACAAGCTCTTATGGTTAGTGAACATGTCTATATGCACTTCATACAAATAGTGATGCCAGATTTTAAGTGTGAACACCACTGCTGCCAACTCGAGATCATGAGTTGGATAGTTCTTCTCATAGATCTTAAGCTGTCTGGAAGCATATTCTATCACCTTCCCTCTCTGCATAAGCACACAACCTAATCCAATTCATGATGCGTCAGAATATATCACGAAGTCCCCCATCCCGTCTGGCAAGGTTAACCGTGGTGCTGTAGTCAATCTAGTCTTCAACTCCTGAAAACTCTTTTCACATGCCTCAAACCACTAAAACTTGGCCTTCTTCTGAGTTAGATTACTCAATGGGCTGATAGAGAAGAGAGGCCTTCAACAAATCTGCGATAGTAGCCTACTAAACCTAAGAAGCTTCATATTTCTACTGGAGAAGTTGGTCTTCCTAGTTCTTAACCGCTTCAATTTTCTGCGTATCTACCCGAATACCATCTCCTGAAACAACATCGCTCAAGAAAGCCATGGACTTGAGCCAAAGCTCACACTTTGAGAATTTTGCATACAACTCATGATCTTTGAGCATTTGCAAAACCACTCTAAGGTGATTAACATGCTCCTCCTCATCCTTGGAATATATCAGAATGTCATCGATAAACACAAACACGAACATATCAAGATATGGTCTGAATACCCTATTCATCCAGTCCATGAAAGTTGCAGGTGCATTTGTCAACCTGAAGGACATGACCAAGAACTCAAGGTGGCCATTCTGTGTCCTAAAGGCTGTCTTTGGGATGTCACTTTTGCTTACCTTGAACTGATGATAACTCGATCCGAGGTTTATCTTAGGAGAAACAAAAGCACCCTAAAGTTGGTCGACTAGATCATCTATCCTAGGAAAAGAACATTTTGTTTTTTTTATAATGACCTTGTTCAGCTGTTGGTAGTCTATACACATTCTGAGAGACCCAAGGTGAGACACTAGGCCTAATGAACCCTTTCTCTTGCAAGTATTTCAACTTTTCTTTCAATTCTTTGAACTCTGCTGGGGTCATTCTATAAGGTGGAATTGAAATGGGTTTGGTCTCGGGAAGAACATCAATCCTAAAGTCAATCTCCCTATCAGGAGGGGCTGCAAGAAGATCATCAGAAACACCTCAGGAAAATCATTTACAATAGGGACTAACTCAAGGGTAAAAGATTCAACAATATCAGACTTGACTCGCACGAGGTGGTAAACGCAACCTTTGGAGATCAGCTTTCTAGCTCTAAGATAAGAGATCAATTTGCCCTTAGGGGCAACAGAACTCCCTTTCCACTCTAAGATAGGCTCATTAGGAAATTGAAACTTAACAATCTGGGTTCTGCAGTCAATAGAAGCATAACACGCGTGAAGCTAATCCATGCCCATTATCACATCAAAATCAATCATCTCCAATTATACCAAGTCAGCTAAGGTATCTCTATGATAGATAAACACTACACATTCCCTGTGGACTCTCTCAGCTAATACAGACTCACCAATAGGAGTAAAAATAGAAAAAAGTTCAAGCAAACACTCTGGAAGAAACCCAAACTTACTAGCCACAAAAGGGGTCACAAAAGCCAAGGTGGCACCTGGATCGAGCAATGCATAACAATCAAAAGAAAAGACTTGAAGCATACATGTGAAAACATATGGTACAACCTCCTATTCCTGTCGATTACCCATACCATAAAGGTGGTTCATCCTGCCTCCTGTACCAGGAGTAGCACCCCTTTGCTGATTGCCCGCTGAAGGGGCTGCGAATGACTGTGGTCTACTACTTCCCTCACCTCGCCTCCTCTTTGGACACACAAAACTGAAATGACCAGCCTATCCACATGAATAACAAACATCCTTGCTCACAAAATATTCACCCAGATGTAACTTACCACACTTGCCATAAGGTGGCTTTCCCCTCGTGCCTTGGGCTTGGGTCACACTGGCCTGCGATTGAGTACCTAGAGCCCTGAAATTTTGATAACCATTAGATTTCTAATCATACTTGCTTTGTTGAATGGGCGCACTCACTATAGACTATGCAGGATGAGATGATCTCCTCTGGAAGTAGGACTTGTCACCCTTATTCTGTCTCTACGGGCTAGGCTCATATCCCGCTGACTTCGCCTTTCTGTTCATCTGCTCTTCTTTATCTTTCTTCTTGTCCTCCTCTGTCTACTGGGAATACACTATAATTTTGGAGATATCCATGCCTGGAATAAGTAAGGTTGTCTTACATTCTTTCTACACATGCCTGCCCAGACCAGACACAAACTTCCTCATCTTTGCCCTCATGTCTTGCACCATCTCAGGAGCATACCTTGACAGTTTAATGAACTTGAGCCTGTACTCTTTCATGGTCATCCCTCCCTACTTCAGATTTACGAATTCATTCAACTTCACCTCCCTCAACTTTTGAGGAAAAAAGTGGTCAAGAAAGGTTGTCTCAAACTCTTCCCACGCTGCAGGCTCCACACTCTCACCTCTACTCTCCTCCCACTGATTGTACCTTACATTAGCAACATCTTTCAGTTGGTAGGAGGCAAACTCAACTCCCTCAATCTCATCAGCATGCATCATCTTCAAAACCTTATACATCTCATCAATAAAGTTCTGCGGATCCTCTTCCACCTTTGACCCCGTATACACTGGCGGGTTCATCCTCAAGAAGTCTCTAAGTCGGGCTGTAGTCGAGGGCTCCTGTGAGCTAGAGCTAGGAGCTTACGTACCCTGACTGTTTCCCTAGGAGGCTACCTATTGAATTAGCATGGTGTTGGCTCTCCTAAATTCTACCTCGATAGTAAGAGCTGGCTAGGGTTGAGCAGGGGGTGCCTATAGGACCTCAGCAGTCCTAGCGGAGCATCCCCTTCTCCTAGCCTCGGGCTGAATCGGGACCTCTGGTTGAGCATTCGTAGTAACTGTAGCTGGGGCCTCTCTTTGAGCAGTTGTTCTCTTTGGCAGCATTTTCTGTAAATGTATAACACATGAGTTAAAACAAGATTGCCACAAAGTTAAACTCTATCGCATGAACCCAGATCATCAAAGAAGGGTAACTTTTCCCAATGTCCTATGGCCTCCTGCTTATGAAGTATAGTGCAAAATACACCTATAAACAAGACCCTACTAGACACGGCTTCATAGACTCCCTAGGACACTCGAACTTTGTAGTCTAATACCAAGTTTTTCATGCCCTGGGAGGGTACCCTAGGCGTAACTGGCACTCAGAGACTATTGCTAGCCCCCAAACAGACCATCTAGTCTCATCGCCTTCGTTCAAACAATTCATATTGCAGAAGATATTAAGTAATTAAAAAGGGGCTATCAGTGGGTTAAAGAACTATCACAATCACTATCATATGGAATACGAATAAAAAAGCAACTCAATAATAATAGGGAAACGGGAAAAATAATCCCAACATCAACTATCAGCTATCCATGTTTATGAAGCCTCTATAGCTAACCTTTAAGAAGGTATCATGACAAGCCATGGCTACCACAGTCACATGAAATAACTCAAATAAAGAAAAGATAAAGATGTCCTCCGAAAGCAAGGGAGGACTTATCAAGTCTCTGTCTCGGGATCTGTGAACCTCAATGATCGGCCTGTTGAAATCCTTTGTCGATAGTATCTGCATCGTAAGACGATGCAGAGCCAAAGGGGCGTTAGTGCGTAGAATGTACAATATGTAAAATGGGCTAAAGTAAACAATATCTATGACATCAGATCATCAATTACTCATTCTCAACTCAGAGTAAAGGATAGGACTCTATCACCTCACTATCCATCAATACATCACACAATCACATCAACCTCAAAGTACTATCAAGAAGGAACCTATCTGGGAGTTTCTATAACCGACAATAAACACCTATGAGCCAGTGTTGATACAACAAAGAGATATCGTTGCCATATCTATTCAGTACTGTGCCGGGGTAAAGAACGAGTCTATTGGGAATCCCAAAAGAAGTCTGTCAAGTCCTCTGCGGGGCAAAGAAAACATCCGCTTTCACTGTCCAATCGTCACCTACGTTGGCCACGTAGTTAATGGGTGCGAGTGAGACTCACTCTTATCCATTTTGGTGCTAATACTCCTCCGAGGACTCAATATGCTCATATGTCTTTCAATAAATCAAAAATTTCCATCTCTCAGCCCCTACGGGCAAGGACATTCACATCATCTCATCATCTATCAACTCAGAGAGTAGGATTTATCCCTTCAATCTAAAGTTCAACCCCATTCAACTCTAATAGCACTAATTCCATCTATTTCAACCATCAATACACTCCTCTCAAGACTCAGACTCCAACAACCATCACATTCAAACAATCAAGGCTCTAGACATTACCCCTAAATTTATTCTTGACAGAGAATTTATATAAGAAAAATGTAAAATCACGTAATTAATACAGTAAACAGTTTACAAAAACATGATGATCATCAATTTAACATAATTTAAAAGATTTTAAGATAACTTCAAGAAAATATTCAAGAAGTTCAACTCAAGACCTATCAACTAATAATTTTCAACTTAATCTATACATTTTTGCATATGGAAGAACAATTCCATATTTTGGGTAGCCTTTACATACCTGGAATGACGAATAATCAAGTTTTCCTCGAAGAATTCACACCCAAACTTGAAACCCTCCACTCTTTGTTCTTCTTTCTTTCAGGAACTCTCGTTTAGACTTAGAAAAATGGGTTTGTAAAATTCTTTCGTACAAATTTAATACTTAAAACATGTTTTGGGACTTAAAAATGGGTTGAGAATGACCAAAATACTCTTTCCGTAATTAAAAGAAAAAGTTTGAAAATATGTGCACTGGTCCGCGACACGCCAGGGGCGCGGACCAATGCATTTTTGCTTTTTTCGTAAATTTCAAATCCCATCAAAAAATTAAAAAAATAATAAGTGTTGATCCGTTCCTGTCCGCATCGCGCCAAGGATGTGGATAGACACTGTCTCCGAATTAATTAGCGGAAATTATTTTTCACTTTGGTTGCTCTTAAATCGAGTCGAAACCATTATCTGACTTAATTTTTCATGTTGATCGTAAATATGGTCTCGAATTTCCCTTCGGAGTTTTGGAAGATGCGTTGTGCGCACGATTACGTTTTAGGGGTGTTTCAGTAATTTTGGGGTATTATATTAACAACCAAACTCTCTCAATACTTGGGTCGAGAAGTATTGTTTAGAACATTAAAATCTTTTTTCTAGGTTAGGAAAACTCCTAATAGAGGACCTTCCTCAATTCAAAAGGAAGAAGAAAATTCATTTTTCTTGAAAAATAAGACACTAACACGTATGTCATCTTTTTCTTAGAAATAGGATTCTGAGTTCTAGTTAAATATGAGCATTATTATGAAATAATTTTAATTAATTTGAATTATTCTTACCAAAATAAAAATTACAAATTATTTCACTAAAATTCGTAATTGCACTCCTCCATTTATATTTTAAGATTTTCTCATTAAACACTTATGTAATTCTCCATGTTAAGATCATAAATATTAATCATTAAATTACCGACAAACTTAATTCAATGATTAATTTCCTTTAGAGCAATACTTAACTTATTTTATGTGCCAGATTCATAAATCTACCGGTCAGATTTACACGTGAAAATTTATAAGCTTCTCATAAAAGAGTGTATCATCAATATCATATTGAGACATGAATTTTATCAACTAACAAATTATTTCACCAAAATATATTATTATCATCCAATTTATCAAGCATATTAACTCATTTTAGAATCTCACTTATAAATCAAAAAGACAATTAACATATACAACTCACAATCGATATATCGAGATTGAGAATATAATTACATTTAATAGTTTAGATAACATGCTTTTATCAGTAAGTCTAAAACATCTATATCTACTTGGTCTTGTTCAATACATACAAAATGTACTAGTAAAAGAAGCTAGAAATATATCATTCTCATAGCAAAGATAAATTACATATAATCTCGTGCTACAATCTTACTGATGGTTTGTCCAAATTTTCATCTATATTGGGAACTATAACTTTAACTTATAAGAACCGATGATTTGATCTTCTATGTATAAGCTCAAACTCTATACAACAAATTATCTACTATATTAGTTGAAGACACATATATGACAAATTGATCTATTTAATTTAATACTTTATTGAATTGAACTGACAAATAGATAATTGTTCAATAAATAATACTACATCTAAAGCAGGATTAATAGTATATCCTAACAGTAGGATAGTAGAATTGTCACGACTCAAAATGGGCCGTGAGTGACACCCACACCTAACCTCCTAAGTGGGAGAACCAATGATATAAATCCCAACCTATATTAATAGTTCAAGTTATAAAACAAGGAATAACAAAAGCACTAAGTCTATTACATATCGTTTTCTCAAAACCTGAAAGTCATCACATCAAGGACATCTAATCTCAAATACTAAGTCTAAGAGTAGCAACACTAAAATAAATAAATAAAATAGTCTATGCCCGAAAACTAAGGACATCATGCCATAATCGATAGAATCCAACACGAGCTAAAAGGTTATCTCATCCTGAAATCTGATATACAGACGATCATTTAGAGCTGAAGGCGAGTCGAAGTCAATGGAACACTCGTTGCACTCCACAAAAGCAAAATAAAGAAAAATACAAGTAGTAGTCAGTACGAGCCAAATGTACTAAGTAGGTATCATCGGCCGACTGCAAATAAATATTAATATGCATAAAATAATAGAAAGAAATAAACTATAACACTTAACATGTGGCACAGCAAGAGACAAGTGCATAACCAATCAATAATATCAAGAATACACAGGAGGACTTAGGCCTCCACACCATGCTTCTTTTGGAGATAAGTTATTTGGGATTGAGTATATTAAATCATTTTAACATAGTTTCCTTTATTATTATCGTTCCGAAATGTGACTCCTGATCCTATAATATATATATGCTGGACGTGACACCCGATCCTATAATATATATGTGTCGGGCGTCACACTCGATTCTATAATATATATGTGCCGGACGTGACACCCGATCCTATAATATATATGTGTCGGAACGTGTGACTCGATCCAATATATATAATTCATTATTCATTATCATTACTTCTCACTTCATTACCAACGTTTCACCAAGCCTTCTTTATTCAAGGCATCACTTTGAGAGATCAAGTTCAAGATTATAGATGAGTTTCATAGTCTTAGGATTGCAGACCAATCACAACAATATATAAGTCAACCAAACCACAACAATTAAGTGCATAGAAAATATCACAGCGTCACTCAATGACTATCAATCGCTATTAAGAGTCTCTATATTAGATAGAACAAATCATAACCTATCTCAATCGAAGAATTGATGCCAACCTAGCTAATCCACCAATGTTTTTCCTTTCTCCAATACCTCATAATGTTTCCAATCTATCAAATATATAATATTCTTAAGAACATGAATTCATAAACACCCATATTACATCTAGCCTAGGTTGACTACTCACCCAATTTTATAAACAATTTCCTAAATTTTGAATCTAGGGATAAGTATTAATTCCTCCAATATAACACAATCGTAATAATACTTATATACTACAAATACCTAATATATAATCACATATATTACTACATTAACTTAAATTATGAAAATTATTCAAAGTCAAAATTAAATTACGAAATTAATTCTTACCCACAAACTATCCTTACTTTTTGGAATAATTTAATGCAAAATACTTTTAGTAAAATTATTTCATAATATGACATCCTCCACAAGTTAAATTACCATGACCAATTATTGGCCATAATCACCCTATAGTTGCTACCAATATTTTATTGACAGAAACCAATATTCCTAGCCACCCTTGAAAATAAGTAATGCAAAATAAGGAAGAATTCACTTCCACCCACTAACATATAAGCACCATCATATTTTTATATACATAAGTCTTATAGAAACTTTGAAGGAGATGCATATGAAATTTCTCACCTACACTTGAAAGCTTTTGTTTGACACTGCACGAGCATTTTTTGTCTGCATTCATTTTTTTTTTCTTCTTGGGGCGTTCTGCTGCTCTTTATTTTTCTTCCATTAGGGCTGCGTAGCAGCCCATCTATTTGTGTATATATAATTTTTATTTTATTTTAATTTCTTTTTGTTCTTACTTATTTGTTTATGTATTGAAAATGGAAAATCCTACTACTTATTTTTAATAAATATAAGATAAGTGAAAAAAGATTTTTAAATAAATATATACTTTAATTCATAAATTAAATTAATTATTTAAAGTTACCCCTAAGCTAGATAAAGTACCTATTAAAATTTTACGAAATAAATTATTCATGATATAAGAAACTCTAGTTCTTGAAATGACTTAATGGATCGTTATAAGAATGAGGGCTATGAGTAGGGGTGAAGATAGGGTCGGATCTATACCTTAAAAAATAGGAATAATTATAGTCAGGGGCCATTCACAATTTTATGTACAAATAAATTGATCATGGCATTTTGTCTTACCAAAAAAAAAATAGTCAATGGCCACTCGGATATTACAAAGTGGTGTCTGCAAATATTTTCGGCCATCAGTAATGGTCATGAATCTACTGCTATTGTGGGTGCTTTATTATTTTTGCAGTCAAACTCTATTATTTAGACAATACCACTAATTCACTTTGAGCTTATCATGATTTTTTTTAATCGTAAACAATTTGATTTTAACAGTGTACTTCTATACACTAGATCGTGTATATATAAATGATTTTGGGTACTCAGGTTTTATACGAAAGTGTAATTAGTAACCTTATAAAAGAGATGTATCTGATATATATATATATATATATATATATATATCAAGTATTCTCCCATAATCAAACTACGTATCTTGTTAGTAAAATTATATGGATTAGCTCCCATATTTATTTGAGTC
>JAOTQR010010638.1:0-18097 GCA_025774065.1 Solanum ossicruentum
TCTATATATATATATATATATATATATATATATATCTATGTATGTATGTATGTATGTATGTATGTATTCTAGTAGATGACGACCTAGCACCAATGGATTGGATATCGGCATGGACTATCCCCAAGGATCCATACTCCTTTACTTGAACTATGTGCCTAACATAGGATTTTGTTTATGCCCCAAGGGGGAAAGTATGTTAAGGATCTACCTTTGGCAAGTAGGTCACTTCTTATTGTTGTGGAGGAGACAATGAGGTTCCAAGGCATAGCTCACTTGCTGTCATGTTAGTTACGATCTCATCCTCAATATATATGAACTATTTTCGCATTCATGCATCATGCTCATCATGGCATATTGATATAATACTTTCTTGTTATATGATTCTTTCTGTATTACGTGCCCTTGCCATCTCACATTGATTGCAGGTTGGTAAGTGATATGCATAGCATCCCTTATACTTAGTACATTCAAATGTACTAATACATTCTTTTGCCTACATAATCTTACCTTGTAGGGACCGAGGACTATGTTCATCCACCATACGATGTTTAGCTTAAATCTTCAGTTTTTCTTGTTGTGGTGAGTCCTATCTTCCAAGTACAAACCACCATATCCTCTATCCATGATGTTATACCTATCTTACTTATTTTTAGAGTGAGCCCGAGGTATGTTTTGGCCCCTTTCCTATCTTATGTATAGAGGCATTGTTGGACATCTTGTAAACCTCTTTATGTTTATGTGCAAAGTGATGTATTTGAAGGATTATAGTTTTTATATGATTATTTCACTATGTTGATTATGACATTATGTTACACTATGGAAAATCCAAAGTCCCGTGTTACCCCCATAGAGTGAGTCATACTTACTTACCCCTTAATTCTTGTATGTTATGTGCTACATGAATCCATATTAATCCCTATCCCTATGTCATCCCTATAGCGTGAGTCCTACTTTCCCATCCTTTAGAACTATGTGTTTACTATTCTCATACACTTCTGAACCGATGATATGTGAATGTATACTATGTGTCTTGTTTGGGGACTCTCAGGTTTCCATTCGCCATGTCACTCTTAGGCCCTAAGTTCGGGTCGTGATATATCCATTAGTTACTTCTCTTCATTTTGATTACTTTGTAATGGTGGCCAATGTTAGAACTCGCCTAGTGTTACTGATTGGATCAAGGTAGTAATGAATAGGAAAAGAGATTAATTAATAAGATTTAATTAATGTTTCTCATCTAGTAAACCAAATTGGGCCCAGGGGAGGTTGTATTGGAACAATAGGTAAGGGTTAATAATGTCACACTACGGGAATGGATCAAATCACATAGTGAAATTCACCTCTCACCTGGTTCAAAGTGTTCGGTAAACTTAACTTTCCACTTTGCATGCTACAACTGGAAAAGAATTCAATTATTTGGTAATATCGAGTTAGGGAATCATGGAGAACACAATACCATAATTACTCTTCATACTAATCTCACACTTGTCATAGTTTAGGATTACTTTTCATATTTATTACAACCCCGCCCCCCAGGGGGAGATAAGTAGGTTAGTCCACCCAAATCGCTTTAAATTCTTCTAAGTCTACCATATTCCCTATGGGTTCAACCCTAACCTTGGTTAGGTTATATATCTTAATAATAATCGCTTTAGCATTCAAAAATTAGGCATAGCTTGGGCGATATCACTTATCTCTATTGTGTCAGATCAGGGGTTTGGTTTCACTTCTCACTTTTGCAAGGCCCTACAACATGGGTTGGGTACTTGAATGGATTTGAGTTTGGTCTTCTACCCCCAGAATGATGGAAAGCCTAAGAGGACTATACAAGTGCTAGAGGATATGGCTTTCTGATAGACTTTGGAGCTTGTTGGGATCAGCATTTTCCCTTAGTGGAGTTTGCTTACAAATAACAGTTACCACTTTAGCATCTAGATGATACCATTTGAGGCATTGTATGGTCAGAGATGCTGATCTCCTATTAGGTGCTTCAATTCAGTTATAGAAGGTGACCTAGGTGTTGACTTACTTAGAGATGATATGGAGCAGGTTCGCCTGATTCAGAGCTAATTGTTGACATCCAGAGTCATTAGAAGAGCTATGCTGACTAGAAGATCCAGCCTTACGGGTTTATGGTGGGTGATCGATTGTGGTTGAAGGTATCTCCATTGAAAGGTGTAATGAGATTCGAAAAGAATCATAATATTAGCCCGAGGTTCATTGGACCATTTATGATTCTAAGCAGAATGGGTGAGATGTCTTATGAGTTGGTTTTTCCACCTAGATTATCAGCGATTCATCCTATTTTTGATGTCTCCATGCTTCGTAGAGACATACTAGACAAGTCCCATGTGATTTCTCAAGATTTAGTAGAGTTTGGCCTGGATTTAACATAGGATGACAAGCCTGTTGCTATACATGATAGACAGGTCAAGGTGTTTAGGACTAAGGAGATCACTTCAGAGAAGGTTCAGTAGCATCATCGGCTTGTTAAGAAGGCAACTTGGAAACCAGAGTCAAATATACATACCAGATATCCCCAATTTTTGAAGGCTATGGGCATTTTCTTTTTTCTAATGTTTGAGGCAAACATTATTTTTAGTCGTGGGTAATGTAATGACCTTAACGGCCATTATTAGAAATTCTCAAGCAGTTAACTTTATAGCCCATTCATTGGCTTTTTATGGTGTTATTTAATCAGTTTATGGTGTTGATTTTGGGAAAATAGTCAAAAGTTAAGTGTGCGAGTTTCCAAGTTTAAACTTAAGTTGGTTAAAAATGAGTTTTTGTAACATTTTGGAGTTTCGGGTCTTGAAATGGAATTTTTATGATTTTAGAACGTCAGAATTAGTCTAGGAGCACCTTCGTTTTCATATTTGAGGCTGTTTTGTGGACTTGAGGTTCAAAGTTGAAAAGTTTGGTTTTAAATATGTTAAGTTTGACTTTAGTTAATAATTTGAGTTGGAACGCTCAGATTGAACTTCTGATGGTTTTGTTAGACTCGGGAGGAGATTTTAGGCGTAGGAGAGGCATCATAATATTTTTCGAAAGTCCCAAAGGAATATTGGCCTTAATAAGTTTTGACTAGTTCAGTTGCACCTTATTGGGTTTCGGGTCAAGGAGATCTCAAATTCGATTATCGATGGTTCCAGTGAGTCTAAAATGTCAAATTTATGGGATAGCATATATAAGTTGTGTGAACAAAGTTCTGAACGAATTTTGAGGACCTGATCGAAGACTAGCTAATTTTTCAAAATCTGATACTGGTGTAGGCAATTTAGTTCATTGCGATTACGATAGGGTCCCCGCGATCACAATGGTCTACCTTTCTCCTTCTTTGTGATCATAAGGTGGGCACCATGATCATGATGCATCAGCTAGTAGGATGTTTTTTCAGGTTACGATTAGGTCCCCACGATCGCGATGGGTCGTATCTTATGTGCTTCGTGATCATGAAAAATAGTGACCCACGATCGTGAAGGACGAATTTGTGCTAGAATAGTGAAATATCAAAAAACTTCCTTTTTCCACCATTTTTGAAACCTTGGAGCTCTTTTGGGTGATTTTTTGAGAGGATTTTCTGCGGAACAACTTTGGGAAAGGGATTCTCACTAAAACTCTTAATTTCCATCATCTATTTTGTGATTTTGACTTTAAATTCTTGGTTTTGAAATCCAAAATCCCTATGATTTTTAAATGATCCGAATTGGGGGTTTAAAGCTAGTTTTGCACTCAAGTTTTATGGATTTTTCATCGGTGAGATTTATTTTTTATATAGAACCTAATATTAAACTCAAGTTTCATATCTGACTTTTGCTGAAATTATATAATTTTTTTACCATTTAACCCTCGGGTATAAATTATTATAATATAGGTATAGATAGACTCCTTATGATGTATATATTACGTTCTTGATAGTGGGTTGCCATTTTGGGAGTTGATTTTGTGGTTTGTCCATCCAATAGCAGTGTTCATGTGTAGTTCAATCATGAGGTAGGTTTGGCTAATTATTGTTGGTATTGGGGTTGGGTAATTAAGCATTCGTATGTATTAGACTATGGAATGGGACCTGAGCTCCACTCTTTCCTTTCGAACTCATTCTGCTTTCATTTCCCAGATCGCTCGAAGCTTCCTACGAGCACGTTGGTTAGGTGTAATATATGATATCCGTGAAGTAGTTATATTTGCTACTATACTTATTCATGAAATTGATCTATACTTGTGGTTATGACCTTTTTATTTCATAATTGATACCATTGAGACACTCTTAGAATAAATTGAGAACTTGAAACTACCCCAAAAAGTGCCCAAATATGTCTCGGAAGTGCCCAAAATCATAATTTCAATATATCTCAAAATGCATGTGTGATATCAAAAATCTGACTCCATTCTTGTTCACGGGAAAATATTGAGTGAGAAATGGGTCTAATCTCGATATTAGAGCAACTGTATCACAATCCAAAAATTACAAAAATGCGATTTCCAGTGAGCATGAGCGCGACGCGCCAACGGCACGCCATAGTGTTAAAAATGTGCCAGTTTTCCACTTTGGTCCAAGGCTTTTGGGTCTTGGGCCTAAGCCTTCCCATACGTGAAAGTATCTATACTTAGCCATATTTCACCTTCATATCATTCAAGACATTCCACAATATTCTCTCAAATCCTTAGAATAATATTTCTCTCAAAAATTCAAGTGTCCAAACCTCTTCCGGATCTTAAGGAATTCATCCAAGCTTCAAGTCTCCATTCAAATCCTCTTTAACGAATTCTCTAAAGTCAAGGTATATGGGTTTCAACCATTGGGTCCTTTCACCCATGGTGCCCAAGCTTCCTTTTTATCTAAAATACATATTCCTAAGTTGATTTTACAGATGAGTTTTCTATTATGAATTTGACTACGAACAATATTCGGGTTTTGTAAAATGATGACCGTCTATGCGTGTTTGAGCTACGAATCTTAGAACTTTCTTGAGATTTGCTGAAGGGTTTTAATGTATATTGTATGATGGTGTTATCAAGTATTGGTGGGATGATTTAATTCAAGATTCTTGCATGATTTCACTCGTTAATTGCATGGTTTATACTAGCATTGCACATCCACTAAGTGTTTAATAAAATGTCCGGGTATGATTTCTTGAAGAATAAAAGGTACAATGTATGTCTTATGAGATGAATGACTTTATGATGATGAAAGGGAAGTGTGTATATGATATTCTCCTATATTATGTTGGAAATTGACCATTCCCTACTTGGGGGGTTGTGAGCTCGGGTAACCATGCCGAAGGGTTTGTACCTTGACAACCAGGTTGAAGGGTTTATACCTCAATCACCATGGGTGGTAGTGTGCGACGATCCACCAAAAGATCAAGAGGTTTGTACCTTGGTAATCAGGTTGAGGGATTTGTACCTCAATCATAATGGATGGTAGGGTGCGACGATCCACCAACCAATCAAGGGGTTTATATCTTGGTAATCGGGTTGAGAGGTTTGTATCCTAATCACCATGAGTGGTAGGGTATGACGATCCATTAACCAATCAAGGTGTTTGTACCTTGATAATCGAGTTTAGGGGTTTGTACCTTAATCACCATGGGTGTTAGGGTGTGACAATCCACCAACCAATCAAGGGGTTTGTACCTGGATAAGCTATGAACTCTTTAATGATGGTCTCTTCTTTCACATGTATAATGTTCTATGTCAGCATGATTTACTTCAAGCATCTTCCATGCATTCCATGTCGTTATGTGCTACTCATTGCCTATTCTTATGCATTTTGATTATGTCACTTATCTCTTATTGCATTTCATCCTATATACTTAGTACATTCAAATATACTAACGCATACTCTATGCCTACATGATGTCACCATGTAGGAACCGGAGCATGAAAATCCTCCTTCACGTGGTTAGTATGAATTCTCTCAAGCTAGTTGGTGAGTCCTCCATTCCAGGGACAATGTCTACGGTCTCATGCTATGTACTAAGACTATAGCCCAGTTGCTTGTCTTGGCCCCTGCTCTTATCTATGTAGTAGAGTTGTTATTGGACATATTATGAATTGAGTCTTGACTCTCTTATTTAGATGGTTATGAAAGTATTCCTTTAGCCTTTTTCCCTTATTTCTACTCATATTATGTTGTTCAACTGCTTCCGTGATGAATGATGTGTAATGATTTGCTAAGAGGCTTGCTTGGGGTCCTTTCGGGGTCCCCATTCGTTAGGCCCTAGGCTTGGATCTTGACAAATTTGGTATCAGAGCACTAGGTTGTTAATGGTGCTTGGAGTACAACACACCAAGTCGATTAGTGTCCTATTCATGGTTGTGAAGCACGCCACGACTATAAATAGAAGTCTATGAGGCGTTCTAGGAAATATTGCACTTCTTCATGATCTATGTCATGCGATAGAGTTAGGTCCCCTAGAGCTTATTGCTAATCCCTAACTTTTGCATTTCTGGGTATGTCTCAAGCTATTCCAGACGATGATATATCAAATGCAGAGGTTCAAAATGCTCTCTGGGTATTGGCTAATGCCGTGACTAAATTGATGACTCAATTTAGTCAATGAGTGAGTGCGCCCAGGATTTCGAATGGTAAGAGGAGGGGTAGTGAGGCCAAGAGGACCTGTGTTAGAGGTAAGTTCCAAAGTCCCAAATGTAGAGGTGGTAGTGGTGTGGTGTCTTATGCTAGGTGCCCAAGATATGGTAGAGGCCATGATGACCTATGCTTCAGGAACACTAATGCTTGTTATGGTTGTGGAGAGTTGGGTCATAAGGTAAATGATTGTCCTCGTAAATGCAATAAGGGTAAGGGAGGTTATGAGAGGTTGGCTATTGATGGGGCGTCTAACTCAAAGTGACAAGATGGCTATGAAGGGAAAACTAATCCTAAGTGTCCAAAGTGTGGAAGATACCATGGTGGCCCATGCTTGAGGAAGACTAATGTTTTTTACGATTATGGTGAAGTGGGTCACAAGCTAGTTGATTGTCCATATGCTCGAAGGAGGTGTAAGGGTGGTCGACTTTTAGAACAAGGTGGTATGTTGATCAAGAGGCTCAAGTAGGGGATAACACCCAATGTTGTTACTAGTATGTTGAAGATTCCTTTGACTTTGATGTGCATACATTGATAGGCTTGTTGTGCCACTATTTCTTTCATTATTCTTTTTTCGTTGCTAGTGGACTTCTTGTGTGTCCCGAGTTGTTATGTGAACCTTTGGTGTCTACCTTTTTGTTGAGCATATTACTGTTAGAAAGTTCATAGGCATTGTTCCATGTTCATATTGCGTTAGGTCACCTTCTGACTTATTGGCGTTGATGTGGTAGATTTTGATGTCATGCTTGGGGTGGATTAGTTGCATGCATAATGTGTCCCCTTGGATTATAGGGCCCGTAGAGTTAGATTCCAACTCCTTAATGAACCCATCCTTGTGTGGGGGATTGTAAAGTGGTAGTGAAGCAGTATGTTTGTTTCTTGTCTTAAGGTACAATTGATCTCTAAGGGTTGCATTTGTCATCTTGTAAGAGTTAGGTGTGCTGAACTAAGTTATTCCTATTGAGTTGTTTCCGGTGATCAATGAGTTAGTGAATGTCCTTTCCGATATTTTAAATTTGGGGTAGTATCTTTTGGTTTGACTGATGCACTGACTATGTCTTTAAGTCACACTAATATGGTCTATAGTCCCTACCTTATTAAGTTTATGGTAGTTTTGGTGGTGATGTGCTAGGTTGTTTCCCAAGTGAGGAGTAGCATGTGAGTCATTTGAGTGTAGTGCTAAAGAGTTTTGGGGAAGAGAAGTTGTATGCTAAGCATGAGAAGTGCGAGTTTGGTTGCAAGAGGTTGCCTTCCTAGGTCATATGTTGTTGGTGGATGGTATTAAGGTGGATCCGAAAAAGACAGAAGTGATCGAGGGTTCGCCTAGACCTTTGATTTCGTCGGATATTAGGAGTTTTTTGGGCTTAGTAGGTTATTACTGGAGTTTGTGAAAAGGTTCTCCTCTATTTCTTCTCCTATGACTTAGTTGACCCCAAGTAAGGCTAATGTTGTGACCGACATTTTAAGTAGGGTGATTTGATTGGTCCAGGAGTCGCTATAACTTGTGTCATTCCTTTACGTTAATAGGTTTCGTGTGTGTCCCGAATGGTAAAATGAGTATGTTGTCACTAGAAGGTGTATAAGGGTCACCCTATGTTCTTATTGCATAGAGTCTTATCTTGTGAACTGGGTTGAATTTGGCTTGATGGGTTAGAGGTCTTGGAGTGGTTTGCCTGCATACATATCACACTTCCAATAAGTGTAGAACCCATAAGGTGTAATATGATGGTTAAGGATAGATGATCTATTTGGTCAAATACAATGCTCTAGTCACTTCTCTAAGATTGATCTTCACTTCAGATTTTGTCCCTAAGTGAGGATAAGGGTAGGTCATATTGTCACGACCCAAGCTTAGAGCCTAGATGTGACTCAGTGCATGGGAACCAAAATGGACCCCAAGCAAGCCTCTTAACATATCATTACACATCCTTGATCATGGAAGCAATAAATATCAATAAAAGATTGTACATAGGGATAGGTGGGGCTAAGGGACATCTTTCGTAGCATATAACATCATAGAGTCAAGAGAGTCAAAGCTCATAGCATCAATACATATCTTGTCCAACAACACCTCTAAACATAGAACTTAGTGGGGGCCAAGACAAGCAACCGAGCTCACCCTCATAGTAATGACAATAGATAATCTAAATATACAAGATATAATCTAAACATAAATATAAGAGAAGATAGATATTTTCCCCGGACATGAGGACTCATCGAAAGCTAACTTGAACAATCCATTTAGCCACGTGGAGGAGAATCAATAGGGGCTCCGGTTCCTACATGGTGATATCATGTAGGCATAGAGTATGCGTTAGTATATTTGAATGTACTAAGTATATAGGATGCAATGGAACAAGAGATAGGCAACATAATCGAAATGCATAATCATAGCAAGAAATAGTATATTAGCAATATGGCATGCATGAACAATGCTTGGAGTAAAACATATTTGAAAAATAACCATGCTTCCATATCTTGTTTAACCCAATAAGGTTACATGCTTAGATCATCGAAATACTTAGTACTAGAGGGTGAGGGATATAGCATGAGTCATAACCCCTTCTAGTAGGTAATCAGTAATACATGAGATAATGAATAGCACATGAGGGTAGAAGGTAGCATAGGCCATAACCCCTACATCTGTACATGAGATAATACATAACCTCACATCGCATATGAGGGTGAGATGTACCACATAGTTCATAACCCCTTCATATAAGCATATTGCATAACCTCAAATCATACATGAGGGTAAAGAGTACAACAGAGTTCATAACCCCTTCATGTAGATATGAGTAAGTGAGTATCATTGATTCGTACATGCGGATAAGGTGTACAACATAGTTCATAACCCCTACATGTAGAAATTGGCCTTGTACTAGAGGGTAAAGCATACAACATAGTTCATAACCCCTTCTAGTAGGCTTCACAATTCATAAGAGCATAAACGTCAGCATAAGGACTCAATAACTCATCAACCATTCCTAAGAACACCACGATCATGAGAGTCCAACACTTCACTTGCAATGCCATAGGTGCTTTACATGATTTAAACAAACCTATATAAATTTCTTTCATCACCAAAAGCCACTTGACTCATAAACCATGCAATAGACCATCAATAACTAAAGAACCCTAATCCGGACATTTTATCAAACACTTGGTGGGTCTGTAGTGCTAGTGTAAAACCATGTAATTCAAGAGTGAAATCATGCTAGAAAATCAATGTAAAACTATCAATAGATACTTAGTAATACCCTCAAGCAATATACATTAACACACTTTGTCAAATCTCACCATAGATCTTAGTTTCATAGCTCAAAACATGCTAAAACCACCATAATTTCATGAAACCCCAACATAATGTGCAGTGAAATTCATAATAGATAAGACCCATGAGTAAATCAACTTCAAATCATATAGTTTTAGGTTAAAAAGAGCTTGGGTATCATGGGTGAGAGGAACCCATCAAAGAAACCCACATACCATGACTTAGGAGAATCCTTCAATAAGATAAGAGATGGAGACTTGAAGCGTGAATGAGAACCTTAAGATCCGGATGAGTCTTGATACTTGAACTTTGGAGATGAAATATTGTCTAAATGTTTAAAAGAGTATTTTGGAATGTCTTAGATGATACTGGGTCAAATAAGGATAAGTATAGGTATTTGCACACATGGGAAGGCTTAGGCCCAAGACCCAAAAGTCTTGGACCGAACTTGAAAACACCAAAATAACACATAGGCGCGTCACACCACACACTGGAAATTAACACTTTAAAATTTTGGATTTTGCTACGGTTGCTTCAAAATGGGGGCTAGATCCATTTCCCACTCAATGTTTCCCCTGAACAAGAATATGAAGTCGAACTTTTAATATCACACACGGATTTTGAGATATATAAAAATTATGATTCCAAGCACTTATGAGGAACATTTTTGGACACTTTTAGGGGTTGTTTCAGATATCTCTAAGTGTCGGGCTAGGAGTGAGCAATCTGAGTTATAGTGGGGTTGGTTGGTTGACTAATACATCGGCTATGTTTATGGGTTTCATGAATAAGGTCTTAAAACCCTACCTTGACATATTTGTGGTGGCCTCTAGTGATGGAGCCTTAATTTATTAAGAGCTAGTGAATCATTTGGAGGTAGAGTTGCAATTTTTGGGAGATGAGTGGTTATTTGCTAAATATGTTAGGTGTGAAATGAGGGCAACATAAAGATGGTTAGAAATCCTCAAGGATTATGATATGAGTGGGCATTACCACCCGGGTAGGGCTAATGTTGTGGCCGGTGCTTTAAGTAAGGTGTCAATGGGTAGCTTAGTTCATATTGATGGTGGTAGCAAAGAGGTGACTAGGGAGGTCCACCGGTGGACTATGATTGTATTGTGGTTGTTAGTGGTTCAAAATCTTCCTTGGTTGATGAGGTAGAAGCAAAGTAAGATCTTGATCCCTCTTTGTGAGAATTGAAGGCTTTGGTAAGCATTAGCAAGGTGGAGTTTGCTCCCAAGGGGGAGATGGTGCCCTCGGGTATCGAGATAGGTCGTGTGTGCCTAGTGTGGATGACTTGAGAAAGAGGGTTCTTGATGAGACTAATAATAGCTATCGTTCTAGCATTGGTATGGCTCCTTTTGAGGCCCTCTACGATAGGTGTTGTAGATCACCGGATGGGTGGTTTGAAGTGGGAGAAATGGCTTTGTTGGGTCCGAACCTAGTTATGGAGGCTATAGATAAGGTCAGGTTGGTTAGGGAAAGGTTGAAAACAGTCCAAAGTTATCAACAGTCCTACACTGACATGAGGAAAAGGGATCTTGAATTTAAAATTGGCTATTGGGTCTATTTGGAGGTTCACCCATGAAGAGTGTGATATAATTTGGCAAGATAGGGAATTGAGTTTATGCTTTGTAGGTTCTTATAGAGTGTTGAGGAGGATTGGTAAGGTTGCACATGAATTGGAGCTGCCTATAAATAGGGATATGGTTCGTATGGTTCTTCATGCATCTAGGTTGAGGAGATGTGTTGGTGACACAAGTGCTATAGAACTCCTTGGGGTTGTAGGTGTTGTAGAGGATAAGTTGACTTAGGAGAAGATCCTGATGAAGATATTGGATGGATGGATGGGAAGAGTTGATTAATTTGAATGTGGTGTTCGTCAAGGCCTTTTGGAAGAATCGTCAAGTCAACGGGGAGCTGGAGCGGGCATGGAGAAGTAATATTTGTACCTCTTTCATTCTATTCAAGCTAATGATAACACATCAACTCCTTTCATGATTTCCAGTCCTATGTTTCATCCCCTATGTCATTTGCATACATTCATGTTTAAATTAACAAGTTCATGATGATTTTACACTTATGTTGAAATTTTTTAAATGATGTTTAAGTGCATTGTTGCATCCTTATGTAGTCTGAAATTGTCATGTTTACGTCTCTCACATACCTTTCATTGACATTCGAAGATCAATGTTCCCAAGGGGAAGATATTGAAACGACCCCAAAAAGTGCCAAAAAATGTGCCTCGAAAGTGCCTGGAATCGTAATTTCTATATGTCTCAAAATCCGTGCGTGATATCGAAAATTCGACTTCACATTCTTGTGTAGGGGGCAAAATTGAATGGGAAATGGATCTAACCCTAATTTTAGAGCAACCATATCAAAATTCAAAAATCACAAAAATGTGATTTCCAATGAGCATTCACGTCCCTGGTACGACGCGCCAAGGGCGTGCCACAATGTTAAAAATGTGCCAATTTTCCACTTTGGTCCAATGCTTTTGGGTCTTTGGCCTAAGTCTTCCCATATATGAAAATAGCTATACTTAGCCATATTTCACCTTCATATCATTCAATATATTCCCCAATACTCTCTCAAACCCTTAGACTAATATTTCTCTTCGAAATTCAAGTGTCCAAACCTATTACGGATCTTAAGGGATTTATCCATGCTTCAAGTCTCCATTCAAATTCTCTTCAACGAATTCTCCAAAGGCAAGGTATGTGGGTTTCAACCATTGGATCCTTTCACCCATGGCGCCCAAGCTTCCGTTTTACCTAAAATACATATTCCTAAGTGATTTTACATATGGATTTTCTATTATGAATTTGACTATGAACTATGTTGGGGTTTTGCAAAAGTATGACGATTTATGCCTATTTGAGCTATGAATCTTATATCTATCTTGAGATTTGATTAAGGGTTTTGATGTATATTGTATGATAGTGTTACCAAATATTGGTGGGATGATTTACTTCAAGATTTCTTGCATGATTTCACTCTTAAATTGCATGGTTTTACACTGGCATTGCATACTCACCAAGTGTTTGATAAAATATCCGGTTATGATTTCTTGAGAAATTGAAGGTCCAATGCATGTCTTATGGGATGAATGACTTTATGATGATGAAAGGGATGTATGTATATGATATTCTCCTATATTGTGTTGGAAATTTACCATGCCCTACTCAGGGAGTTGCGAGCCCGGGTAACCATGCCGAGGGGTTTGTACCTTGACAACCGGGTTGAGGGGTTTATACCTCAATCACCATGGGTGGTAGAGTGCGATGATCCACCAACCAATCAAGGGGTTTGTACCTTGGTAACTGGGTGGAGAGGTTTGTACCTCAACCACCGTGGGTGGTAGGGTGCGATGATCCACCAACTAATCAAGGGGTTTGTACCTTAATCACCATGGGTGGTAGGGTGCGATGATCCACCAACCAATCAAAGGGTTTATACCTTCATAATCGGGTTGAGGGGTTTGTACCTAAATCACCATGGGTGGTAGGGTGAGACAATCTTCCAACCAATCAAGGGGTTTGTACCTTGATAAACTATGAACTCCATAATGATAGTCTCTTCTTGTACATTTATAATGTTCTATGTAAGCATGATTATTTCAAGCATCTTCTATGCATGCTATATTGTTATATGCTACTCATTACCTATGCTTATGTGTTTCGATTATGTCGCTTATCTCTTGTTGTATTGCATGCTACATACTTAGTACATTCAAACGTACCAACTCATACTCTATGCCTATATGATGTCAATTATGACACAGCAGGAACTGGAGCCCCACGTGAGCATATTCCTTCACGTGGCTAGTACGAATTCTCTCAAGCTAGTTGGTGAGTCCTCCATTCTGGGGACAATATCTATGGTCTCATGCTATGTACCAAGACTATCTTTCTTTATGTATGTATTGACTATGAGGGTGAGCCTGGTTGCTTGTCTTGACCCCCGCTCTTATCTATGTAGTAGAGGTGTTGTTGGACATGTTATGTATTGAGCCTTGACTCTCTTGTTTAGATGCTTATGTTATGAAAGTATTCCTTTTACTCTTATTATGTTGTTTAATTGCTTTCGCGACCAGTGGTGTGTAATGATATGCTAAGAGGCTTATTTGGGGTCCCTTGGGGGTCCTCATTGTAAAAGTTGTGTCACGTCTAGGCCCTAGGCTTGGATCGTGACATATGTATGATGAGTTGTGAAGAGATTATGTTGAGGAATGTCTTATAATGAGAAATGAGCTTTTTTAAGTTAAATTATAACTTGTTTCATATTTTTGAGTTTAAAAAGAAGTTTTTTCTTTATGATTGAGCTATAGAAACTTTATCACTTAATTATATATCTAAACTTCAAACTGTTTATAGATTTTTCTTGTACTCGCTCTCATGCATCTGTACTATGGAGACTTGTCGTGATGAAATGCCTTTAGTAAAGAAAATATGACACTTTTAGAAAACCCTTGAACACGTATGGATGGCAAGGCAACGGATATATTGGGGTTATGTGTGAGGAATATGGTCTGCGAGAACCCCAAGTCTCCTTAGTATAAGGAGCCAGCAGTAGATAGGAGTGTATACCATAGGTTGGGCGATAGTCTAGATTTCACTAGCATCATTTCATGCATCGCATTGCATACATTATACATATTGTACTGCTTGATATCACCTTACTTGTTATTTATGAAACTATGTGTTTACTTTGTTTACGTGGTTCTATATAAATTAGCGACATCGTTGTCAGATTGGATTTCTTTGTATGCAATAGAAGCATCCCTAGTTTATTACATAGTTTGCTTAATTTCTAATACCCGATCGGTCAAACCTACTAAATATATATTATTTCTACTCACCCCTATTCTTTTCCTTCAAAGATTCTAGTCAGAATTTCCCCCGATATAGTTAATTAATCATGTAGTTGGCCCTTTTTAGATCTTGTGGTGAGACTCAAGGCTCCAAGTTCCCATTTGGATACAAACCTTAGTTTAGTAGCCTTTATTTGCTTATTAGAGACTAAGTTGTACTTATTAAATCCAGTATTATGTTAGATGATCTCTAAAATTAATGACACGGATATGGATTATATTTTGTTGTTTTGGTTACTTATCTATTTACCTGACTAGTTACTTTCTTCGAGTTTACTTTTATTTTTTAGTCGGATCGTTGGTGTCTCTTACTCATACTCTGTATTTGGATTGTGACAACTATATCTCAGACGTGATTGGCATTCTACTATTATTGTTGGTCCCAAGTGAACCCTTGGCTTTGGTGGCTATAGAATGGAAGACTAAACATATATATAGAAGCTTTGTAAAGTAAGCCCTTAAACATTTAAGTAAATATCATACAAAAGCTAAAAGTACCTCTTAATATAAATAGTAATAATACTTAAAACACTAAAACAATAGACTGAACTAATTCACTAACTTTGACTTTCTATGAAGCCTCTACTAAGTCAAGATAGATACCGAGACAAAAAAACATGACTACCTGACTACATAATAGATAAATTGAACTTAACTAAACTGGAGCGCTTTGAAAGTGAGGTCTCAACGACTGTTGATTGATAGAAGTCAAACTAAAGCATTTACAATCATGAGTACCTGAATCTATATCTTAAAATGATGTAACGCTTAATGTTGTTCGTACATGGAATATACCCTATGTAATAAAGCCTAAAAAAACAATAATTGTACTGAATACTTATGCTGAAAGAAATACTGAAAATAACTTCAATGAAAGTAAAATAGGAATGTAATAAACATATGTAAAAACTTCAAAATTGAGATATGTAATAATGCAATATATATAACTTTCTAAAATAGTACTTTTCTTGGGGAACCGACATACACCATGTGAGGTCATGATGTTGAACAAACTAACATAGTTGGGAGTACTTCCCTATACTTGGCTATGGTACAGGACCATATCATACCTATGCGGATCCACTAAATTTCTTCTCAGGGTCATATGGAGTTGTCCAACAAAGTGGTATACTCAAACCTATGGTGGAACGAGTTATGGGACTTATAGATTGCTACTAAAGATTCACAAACTACTACTAAAGATCCACAAACTACAAACAAGAACCTTCATCCCTAAAGCCCGCTTGGCGTATTATCCTCCCAAAATAACACATACACATACACACACACATACACACATATACACATACACACACATATTAATACTCATAAATATTAAAATTTATCCACATATCTTAATCATATGTGAGACTGAGCTCAAAAGTCATATCTTGATCATACATGAGACTAAGGTCAAAAGTCATATCTTGAATCATACATGAGACTAAGCTCAAAAATGTATTTTGAAACATACCTAAGACTAAGCACAAAATTATATCTTAAAATAACTTGTTAGGTTCTAAATCATATCATGTTTTTTTAGAAAGTGTCATGCTCTTTACTATAAAAAAAATAATGTACTTTGAGCGCTAATGCTCCTATAAATCTTTTCCTCAACTGATAGTTCAAAATACTTGGTTTTACTTAATATCTGAAATTCATGCATAATGATGCAAAATATACTTTCCTGGAGCTCTTATAAATAATGCACTGAAAGGCAAAACATACTTTCTTGAGATTCCTGAACCTAAAAAGATCCATGTGATATACTAAGTGTGTGCCATATATAAAATATCAATAATAATATGGAGTATCAAAATTTCAATAATGAAATCAAGAATCAACAACAGGGAGTAAAGAATTTTTTCAGCATGAAACCTTATAGCTTGAACTTGAAAAAAATCTTTATATGAAGTTCTTGGAGGTGAATTTTGGAGAAGAATCTTGATTCAAAACTCTAGGGTCTTGAAGAGAATCTTGAACTTGGAACATTTAGATCTTAATTTGGAAATTTTTGTTTTTGGAAGTTCTCGATCTTTGGACAAAGGAAAATTAAGAATCTTGGGAGTTACTATACGTATAAGGATGTTATTGTATTATAAAATGGACTTAGGAAGCTATTTGAGGATTATCAAAAATATCCTTCTGAAATGTAAAATGATCATCAAAATTGAAAAAAAAAAAAACTTTTAATGGGTACCATGGCTAAATCAGCATTCTAGAAGCTCTACTACTGAATGGACGCTATAGGTGGATAAAGATAATTTAATTTGAAGGTTTTCAAGTCAATTTGATAGGCTTATTTGGCAATCTGACGAATTAACTGGCCAGCTTGTCGAATAGTGCAGTCCAAACATACTTTAGTAAATGGTCATAACATTTTACTTTGTTCGCAAAATAAGGCAGACTTGATAGCATTAGATAGAAGACTCAAATACCTTTAATTTGATATGTTATGGGTCATCTAAATCTTTATATACTGAGAGATATGATGATTTGAAGTTGATTCTTATATGAACTCATGCGAAAACTTAGCCAGTAGAAATGTTTCGAACTTGGCTTTATGTTTGAGGTTCCTTACGACCCTAATCCACATCCGGTACACTTCAAATACTTCAAAAAAGATCTTAACTTATAAACATAACTTATAAGTCATTGAATCACCTACCTTTATAAAATTCTATATCAAAACTCAATCGCTAAGGAAGTTTTTAACTCAACTTTATGTTACAGTATTCTTGTGACTTTAGATCATCTTCAACTCGATTCCCACACTAAAAAATTTACCTTTGTACCTATTTGCAATTTAGAATCACAAGGTGTGACCTCATTTGCATATGAAGAATGGTTCGGATCTTAGCTTTGAAAGTTTTGAGGTGCTGCACATATATTTCTCTTATCTTGACTAGTATTTTCATTCATTATTGAACCATCACTCTTTAAGATTATAAAGCTTTAAGAAAGGAAGGGATAAAACCAACTCTCTTCATCGCTTCTATGTGACAATAAAATTCGCGTCGAAAAAGTAATAATCAAGGAATGAAAAATATTGCAACAATCATTGTATTTTATTTCAAGGAGTGAGTTCTACAATCTCTATGAATCCTCTTATTCGCCTTTACAAATTTAAATTCAAGGGGTCTTTAGCTTGTTCTTTAATCTTGAAAACTTGATAGATTTGATCTTGACTTGTACTTGAATTTAAGGGCTTTTGGGCGTGACATTGAATTCGGTGGTCTTGATCTTGATATATGGATTTGATGATCTTGAACTCGAACTTGATATGGATTTGTTCTTGAACTTGATCTTGACTTGTACTTGAATCCAAGGGCTTTTGGGCTTGTTCTTGAATCCG
>JAOTQR010010648.1:0-18096 GCA_025774065.1 Solanum ossicruentum
TATTATTATTATTATTATTATTATTTATATAATAATATTAATAGTAATATTTATTATCGATTTGTTATTAATAATATATCAATACCACATTTTAAATACTATAACACCACGTGAAATTACTAAAATGCCCCTAAACTTTATCGTGCGCACAACGAATCTTCCCAAGCTCTGATAAAAAATTCGAGACAGGATTTGTGATCAGAGCGGAAAATTGAGTCAGAAAATAATCTTGACTCGGCTTTATCGCGAAAAAATACAATTTATTTTTGTCAAAGCGAGCCTAAAACAGTGGAGTTTCTGCGCCCTATCCGCAAAGCAGAGTTGATGCGGAATCACACTTGGTTATTTCGAAAATTTGACGAAAACTGAGAGAAACACGAAAAAGTGTAATATTACACTGGTGCGCGTCGTGCACTAGTGCAGGAGGAACCCAAATTATTTTTTTTTAATTCGGGAAGGGCAATTTCATCCTTTTCGACATATTTTTATATCCCCATGTCAGTTTTTAAGACGTTTTTTGTACAAAAGGGTTTAGACCCATTATTTTTAAAGTTTTCTTACGCTAAGTTAGAGAAAAAAAGAGGAAAGTCAAGTAAGGGTGTCAAAAATCTTCCAAGTTCTTCAAAGGATTTTCATTCCCAGGTATGTAAAGGCTACTCAAAAGCATGGGATTGATCTCCGATGTGCCAAAATAGAGTTCGGATGACAAAATTCATGACTAGGATCTTGATTTAGGAATTCTTGAAAAATTTCTCCAAATTCTTGAATAATTTTTTTAATTATTGGACACTATCTTAAATTCATGTTTTCAATTACCTAAACCATAATTTTATATCATAAAGTGATGATCATCATGTTTACTTTTACTGTATATTTTCATTACTATGTGATTGTGACTTGGTCCTTAAAAATTTCTCTTTATAATGACTTGAATAATGAGCTTAGGGGATGTCTAGAGCCGTGGAAGTTTGAGAGTGATATTTGATTGAGTCTAAGTCCTGCATTGAGAGTGTTAACGACGGTGATAGCTGAAATTAACATTGATTGAGGTGGGTGGATATACTTCCCTCAGATTGGATAGAAAATTCTTGCCCGTAGAAGCTGGGCAATGAGAATTCTTTAAGGATTGATAGATTTATGAGCATGTCGAGTCTTGGGAGGAGTATTAGCACCAAAATGGGTAAGAGTGATCCCACTCGAACGCATTAACTATATGGCCAGCGTAGGAGAGGATTGGACCGTGAAAGCGGACGTTTCCTTATCCCGAAAGGGGACTTGACAGACTATTGGATCCATTGATAGACTCGTACCTCACCCCGGCAAGGTACTAGATGGATGTAACAACTACATCTCTTTGATGTATCACTATCGACTCATAAGTAGTGGTTGTCGGTTATAGAAACTCCTAGATAGGTTTCATGATGATAGAACTCTGATGTGAGGTGAAGGTTTGATGCTTAATAGCTAGTGAGGTGATAGAGTCTTGTCTCTTATATATGAGATGAGGCTGAGTGATAGACCGGTGATGACTAAATTGTTTCCTTTTTCTTAGCCCCTTTTACATACAGTACATTCCACGTACTAATGCCTCTCTGGCACTGCATCGTTCTATGATGCAGATACTATAGACCGAAGATTTCAGCAGCCCGATCGTTGAGGTTCAGAGCTCTTCATTCCTGACAGTAGTGAGTCCTCCCCAACATTCAGAGGATATTTATTTTATTGTTGAATAGTCCTACTTGATATTTGGTAGCCATGACCTGTCAGGGTACCATTTCAAATCATAGCATAGAGGCTTCATAGACATAGAAGTTAATGTTGATGTTGAGGGGTCTTTTCCCTTTTTCTTTCATTTCTTACATTGGAGATTTTAGTTGATTATTCCGTTTTCTTATGATAGACTGATATTGATAGTATGAGTCCAATGATAGGATAGCATTTCTATTCATTATATTATTTCTTTTCCGTTGATAAATTGACTGAACGATGGCAAAGAGACTGAGTGGTCCGCTTGGGGGCTAGCAATAGTCTCTGAGTGCCAGTCACGTCTAAGGTACCGTCCAGAGGCGTGACAAACTTGGTATCAGAGCCCAGAGTTTGAGTGTCCAAGGGAATCTATGAAGCCGTGTCTAGTAGAGTCTTGTTTATGGGTGTGTTGTGCACCACACTTCATAAGCAGGAGGCTATAGGACATTAGGAAGTGTTACCCATCTTCTATGATCTGAGTTCGTGCGATAGAGTTAACTTGTGAAATTCTGCTTTTAACTCGTGCATTTTATGCTTACAAAAAACGTCGCCTAAGAGGATAGTCACCCAAAGAGATTGTAACGCCCCACATCTTACATGTTCTAGTTCTATGCAAGTGAAACATGATATGGTTTGGTCAAATTAGTGCCCATTTTTAAAAGTGTTTGAACCTCATATTAGAGGGCGATATGTACGTCTAACGCTTAAGAGGATCGAGTGTATACAAGTTTTATGTCAAATTAAGGAGTTCATGGCCCTAAATGAGAGAATTGAGGTGCTTGCAGGATTTAGGAAGATAGCAGGTGAGTCACCTACTTGCTTAGCTTAAATTTTCTAGCTAGACGGAGACGAGGCTCGACGCCGAATCTGTCTGAGTCCGTGTTAAGGGTGTAACTTTAGCGATGTTTTAGTATCATAAATGGACAATACTCATAGCCCAAGATGAATAATAAAAAGGTCTCAAGTACATTCATAATTCATTTGTTGATTTGGGCCCAAAGAAAGTGAAGAAAATTAGGAAAATAGACAACCAAGGCCCATCAACTTTAAGACCTATTTAGGCCCAAGTGAGAGAGCCAGGCTGATGCATCACCAACTTGATTATATGTGTTAATATATGGTCAAAATCTCAAGAGAAATTTGGCCAAAAAGTCCCTTTAAAAGGGCTTAAAAAATCAGCATCTTTAAGTCATTTTTAACTTGGGAAAAAAATCAGCTTTCATAAGGTTTTCTCTCTATTTTTTCTTAGCTTTGTAAAGCAGTCACAAGGAGACTTTTAGGGTTCTTGGAGAAGCCCTACACCTTGCGGGTAAAGGTAAGTAAGAATACTTATGTGTTTAGTATGAATTTCTCATGAAAAACAAGAGACTAAGCTGATTATACCTTTGCTGAAATAGTTAAACAACATGTGTTACAAAGGTTGTTGTACATTTTTCTTGTGTATTTAGAAGCTTTTCTCTTTTTGGTTGGATCTATTATGAAGGGAAGCTACTATTCTTAATGAGTATTGGTTCTATGATGATGTATAAAGGCTGATGCACCATTTTTACAGCTCGCAAAAATGAGTTCTTGTATGATATCGTAATTGTGTTCTTAGTACGAACTTGTAGGCTGGTAGTTGGGAATTGTTGTTCCGCGACCTCCATCTACTTTGGGACCATTTTTGGACTATTTTAAAGCTAGTTTTATGTGTGAGTATATTTTATACAGTTTGGTTAAAGTTAAAACAGATTTGGGATTGTTGACTTCGAAGTGTTGTGTGACGACGTAATGTATGCTGCCTACTTATATGTTGTATATAATTGTTATGTATTGTGCTTTGTGGGTTGTCGTGAGGCTGTTATGGCATTAAAACAGGTTGCACATGATAGTATATGAGAATGTATATTAGAAAATACGATTAGAGGCAGGAAGATTGAAAGAATACGTGTGGGTTGATAATTACATGCTTATTGCCTGTGTGTTATTTTTTTATGAGATTTAGCTGCCAAGATATATCTATTGACTGCTAATGTTTGTTTTATCACCTACTATATTGTAGATAAATATTTGGAGGAAAGGAAGATTGTCTCGAGGTAATAGCGAGTCGTACAATGAGGTATGCAAGACTACTCGACTTAGTATTACTCAGCATGAAATATAGATTCTTCCTTGGCATATAAAGGCACTTACCAACTCCGATACAACTATTAACTATGTCTCCTCTCTTTCACAAGCTCATATGCTCCCATACATAGTCATTTTCGAATCTGCATACATACGTGGATACCAAGTTACATGAGTTCTTATTGCTAAATAAAGTTCACGAGTTGTTTCATCTCATACGGATTTCATTATTTGTGTAACATTCTCTTTTCATTGTTATATTATCTTGTATGATTATTTACATGTCACACGCTACATCTACAGTCCTACAGCTCCAATATTATGACCATGAAAAGAATTATCTCAAAGGTAATTGAAAGGTAAAGTATATTGGTTGTTGATGGGTGGTAACCCGAGGGGTGGAAGAATCACCTAGACAGGGTCGATCCTATCACGGGGGGAAACCCAAGGGGTGAAAGGAAAAGCCTAGCCAGGGCCCATCCCGGTAGAGATTTACCACTGATCAAATGGTCATTTATACTACATGATGTGCACAGATTATACAATAAAAGTAAAGTAATAAAAAGAATATTAAGTACATGATCCCACAGTATAACTAAAGATAGTCTCTTATCCTACACCAGTGCATAGTTTCATTGAGTTGTTACTTCATATGTAGTATTTCCTGCCTTGCATATTCAGTAGTTTATCTCGTACTGACATCCCTTACGGGGGACCTGCATTTCATGTTGTAGGTACAGGTGCTAGTAGCTCTCCCTAGTAGCAGTACAGGATATCCAGCTGTTATAACCAAGCTCCAGGTTGCTTTAGAGCTTTGTATGTCCAAAGCTTATTTTTTTGTATTGTATAGTTAGTCGAGGTGCGGCCTATCCCAACCCTTATCAGATATGTTTCCTTATCTAGAAGCTTTGTAGACTATGTAAATTAAAGTGTGGTTGTGTTTCGTACTTTAGATAATATGGCCCCAACGGCCTAGTCATATGCATTTCCTTTTAGCTTGTTATCACTGTTTACTTTCTTAAAAGCATGTTAATGTAGAAATCCTTTATAATATGTAAAGAAAACGCATAGATACAGGTTGATTCTCCTGAGCTATATTGGCAACGGGTGCCAGTCAGCCTTAATGAGACTCTGGGCGTGACAGAGATACCCCAGCTCCCGCCGCTGAGAATACCCAACCGGAGGCTCCGGTGCAGTCTGAGACAAGGAGGCCAGAAGCCCCACTAGGACTGCTGAGGTCCCTCAGGCGCCCTCTGCTCGACCCCAGCCAGCTCCCATTACTGAGGCAGAATTCAGGGGAGCCATCACCATGCTAACTCAGTTGGTGGCCTCCTAGGGAAATAGCCATGGTTCTCAGGCTCCTAGCTCTAACTCACACGAGCCTTCAGCTGTAACTCAGCTCAGGGACTTTTTGAGGATGAACCCTCCAGTGTATACTGGGTCGAAGGTGGAGGAGGACCCATATAATTTCATTGACGAGATGTACAAAGTCCTGAGGGCTATGCATGCGGCCGAGATTGAGGGAGTTGAGCTTGCATCCTACTAGCTGAAGGACGTGGACAATGCGTGGTACACTCAGTGAGAGGGGAGTAGAGAGGAGGATGTGGAGCTTGCAGTATGGGATACATTTGAAGCTGCCTTTCTTAATCACTTCTTTCCTCAAGAGTTGCGGGAGGAGAAGGCTGATGAGTTTGTGAATCTGAAGCAGAGAGGGATGACTATGAAGGAGTACAACCTTAAGTTCACCAAACTATCAAGGTATGCTCCGAAGATGGTGAAATAAATGAGGCAGAAGATGAGAAGATTTGTGTCTGGCCTGGCTAGACATGTGCAAAGAGAGTGTAAGGCTGCTTTGTTGATTCCTGGCATGGACATCTCCAGACTTGTGGTGTATGTCTAGCAGATAGAGGAAGATAAGAGAAGGGATAGAGAGGAGCACTTGATCAGAAAGGTTAAGTTAGCGGGACATGAATCTAACCCGTAGAGACAGAACAGAGGTGACAAATCTTATTTCCAGAAGAGATATTCACATCCTACATATCTACAACTAGTATGCCATGCAACCAACCATATATGATCAGAAATCTCAGGGTCATCAGAATTTCAGGACCCCAGGCGCCCAATCTCAGGCCAGTGTGACTTAGGGTATACGGAGGAGGCCACTTTGCAGCAAGTATGGTAAGCTTCATCTGGGTGAGTGTCATGTTGGCAAGGATGTATGTTATGCTTGTGGGAAGGCTGGTCATTTCAGCTACGAGTTTCTAAAGAGGAGGTGAGGTGAGGGGAGCAATAGAGCTCAGTCTTCGACAGCACCTCCAATAAGTAATCAGTAGAGGGGTGCTACTACTACAGGTACAGGAGGTGGGACAAACCACCTTTATGCTATGGGTAACTGACAGGAGCAGGAGGCTGCACCAGATGTTGTCACAGGTATGCTTCATGTCTTTACTTATGATTATTATTCCTTGCTTTACGTTGTCATTTGTGACCCCCTATGTGGCTAGAAAGTTTGGTATTCTTCCCGAGTGTTTACTTGAGCTCTTTTCTGTCTCTACTCCTACTGGTGAGAAGTTTATAGAGATTGTGTGGTGTCTATTTATCATAGAGACACTTTAGCTGATTTGATAGAGTTAGAGATTGTTGATTTTAATGTAACAATGGGCATGGATTGGCTTCATGCTTGTTATGTTTTTGTTAACTGTAGAACCTGGATTGTTAAGTTCCAATTCCCTAATGAACCTATCTTAGAGTGGAAAGGAAGTTATGTTTTCCCTAAGGTGATTCATATCTTATATTAGAGCTAGGAAGTTGATATCTAAGGGTTGTATTTACCACCTCGTGCGGGTGAAATCTGATGATGTTGAGTCTCTTACTCTTGAGTCAGTCTTGATAGTGAATGAGTTTCCTGAGGTCTTTCCTGATGTCCTTCCCGGAGTCCCTACTGATAGACAGATTGACTTTGGGATTAATATTCTTCCCGAAACCAAACCTATCTCAATCCCACTCTATAGAATGACTCCCGTAGTATTGAAAGAATTGAAGGAGCAATTGAAAGACTTGTTAGAGAAGGGTTTCATAAGGCCTAGTGTCTCACCTTGGGGTGCTCCTATCCTATTCGTGCATAAGAAAGATTGGTCTTTGAGGATGTGTATAGACTCCGACAGTTGAACAACGTGACCATAAAGAGTAAGTATCCTCTTCCCATGATAGACGATCTCTTTGACCAGCTTCAGGGTGCTACTTGTTTCTCCAAGATAGATCTCAGATCGGGTTACCATCACTTGAAGGTGAGAGAAAGTGACATTCCTAAGATAGCCTTTAGGACTCGATATGGCCATTTTGAGTTCTTGGTCATATCCTTCGGGTTGACAAATGCACCCGCAACTTTCATGGATTTGATGAATAAAGTATTCAGGTCGTATCTTAATATGTTCATGATCATGTTTATTAGTGACATCCTAGTGAATTCGAGGGATGAAAAATAGCATGCTAATCACCTTAGAGTAGTTTTGCAAACACTCAAAGATCATGAGTTGTATGCGAAATTCTCCAAGTGTGAGTTTTGTCTCAAGTCAGTGGCTTTCTTGGGCCATGTCGTTTCGGGAGACGGTTTTGGGGTGGATACGCAGAAGATTGAGGTAGTTAAGAACTGGCCAAGACCTACCTCTCCAACAAAAATAAGAAGTTTCTTGGGTTTGGCCAGGTATTACCGCAGATTTTTGAAGGGCTTCTCTTCTATGTTAACACCGTTGACAAAGCTGACTTAGAAGAAAGCCAAGTTTCAGTGGTCTGAGGCATGTGAGAAAAGCTTCCAGGAATTGAAGAATAGATTAACTACAACACTAGTGTTGACCTTGCCAGACGGGACGGGTGACTTCGTGATATATTGTGATGCATCCAGAGTTGGATTGGGGTGTGTGCTTGTGCAGAGGGGAAAGTTGATAGCGTATGCTTCTAGACAGCTTAAGATTCATAAGAAGAATTATCCGACCCATGATCTAGAGTTGGCCGCTATGGTATTCACACTTAAGATCTGGCGTCACTATTTATATGGAGTGCATGTGGACGTGTTCACCGACCACAAAAGTTTGCAGTACGTGTTCAGCCAGAAAGAGCTCAACCTGAAGCAGAAGAAGTGGCTGGAGTTGCTAAAAGATTATGACATGAGCATTCTTTACCATCCAGGTAAGGATAACGTTATTGTTGATGCTCTTAGCAGGATGTCCATGGGTAGTACCGCCCATGTGGAGGAGGGGAAAAGAGAACTAGCCAAGGAAGTGCATAGATTGGCTCGTACGGGAGTGCAACTTGAGGAGAACAACGAAGGCGGGGTTAATGTTTAGAATGGTTCCGCTTTATCCTTAGTGTCTGGGGTGAAGGAAAAGCAAGACCAAGACCCTGACTTACTCCAATTGAAAGATGCAGTTCACGAGTAGAAGGTGATGGTTTTCTCCAAAGCAGGAGATGGGGTATTGAGATACCAAGGGAGATTGTATGTACCTGATGTTGATGGTGTTCAAGACAGAATCATGCCGAAGCTCATAGTAGGAGGTATTCCATTCATCCTGGCTCTACCAAGATGTACCACAACTTTAGGGAAGTCTATTGGTGGAATGGGATGAAGAAAGACATTTTAGAGTTCATTTCTAAGTGTCCCAATTGCCAATAGGTTAAGGCTGAACATCAGAAACCTTGTGGGTTAGCTTAGAACTTTGACATTCTGGAGTGAAAATGGGAAGTGATCAACATAGATTTCATTACCGTCTTACCAAGATCCAAAAAGCAGCATGATTCAATATGGGTGATTGTAGATAGGATGACTAAATTAGCCTACTTTTTGGTGGTGAAGACAACTTACAATGCTGAGGAGTATGCCCGACTGTATATTCGTTAGATTGTGAGGTTGCATGGGGTTCCTTTATCCATTATCTCGGGCATAAAATCTCAATTCACCTCTCAATTTTGGAGATCTTTCCAAAAGGGGCTAGGTACGAAGGTAAATTTGAGTATCGCTTTTCACCCTCCGATGGACGGGCAGGCAGAGCGCACTATTCAGACTTTGAGGATATGTTGAGGGCATGTTTTATTGACTTCAAAGGGAACTAGGATGATCATTTACCATTAATTGAGTTTGCATACAATAACAACTATCATGCCAGCATTCAGATGTCCCTGTACGAGGCATTGTACGGGAAGAGATGTAGATCCCTGATTGGCTGGTTCAAGGTGGCTGAAGCCGAGTTGATTGGGCCTAACCTTGTACATCAATCTATGGAGAAAGTGAAAGTCATTAGAGAAAGGTTGAAGACAGCACAGAGTCTCCAGAAATGATATATGTACGTGAGAAGAAGAGACTTGGAGTTCGAGGTAGATGATTGGGTGTACTTAAAAGTGTCACCCATGAAGGGTGTCATGAGATTTGGCAAGAAGGGAAAGTTGAGTTCCCGGTATATCGGGTCTGGTAAGAAGGATTGGGAAGGTTGCTTGCAAGTTAAACATGCCTTCTGAGCTAGATGGAGTTCACCCGGTATTTCATGTATCTATGCCGAGGAAGTGTTTGGGGGATCCAGCCTTAGCAATTTCGGTGGAGAGTACGGGTGTGAAGGACAACTTATCATACGAGGAAATTCCAGTCCATATTCTTGACTGATAGGTTTTTAAGTTGAGGAACAAAGAGATAGCCTCCATTAAAGTCCTATGGAGGAATCAATTTATTAAGGAAGCAACGTGGGAAGCTGAGGAAGCGATGAAGGTCAAATATCCACATCTATTTGTGCCAAGTGATGACGTCGAAGGTAAATATCCTTATTCTTACCAATTTCAAGTATTCTTTTCCATTAATTGATGCCTTATGTGATTCCATTCCCAAGTCTAAGACGAAGATAGATAGATGATGGATAGTGAGAGTTCGAGTGTTCCCGAGTGAAGAATGAGATTAATTCTAAGGTCATTCGAGTCCCCGTTCGACCTTTACTCATCATTCGAGGATGAATTATTCCAAGGAGGAGATGATGTAACACCCTATGAAATTATTAAAATGCCCCTAAACTTTATTATGCGCACAACGTATCTTTCCAAGCAATTACGAAAAATTCGAGACGGGACTTGCGATGAGAGCGGAAACCTGAGTCGGAAATGGTCTCGACTCAGCTTTATCGCGAAAAAATGCAATTTATTTTTGTCAAAGCAAGCCTAAAACTGCAGAGTTTTTGTGCCCCGTTCACGACGCGGAGTGGACACTTAACCACACTTGGTTTATTTCAAAAAATTGACGAAAACTGAGAAAAATGCGAAAAAGTGTAATATTACACTAGTGTGCATCGCGCACTAGTGCAGGAGGAACCCAAAATTTTTCTTTTAATTTGGGAAGGGTAATTTCATCCTTTTGGACATATTTTTATATCCCCGTGTCAGTTTTTAAAACGTTTTTAGTACAAAAGGGTTTAGACCCATTATTTTCAAAGTTTTCTTCTGCTAAGTTAGAGAGAAGAAGAGGAGAGTCAAGAAAGGGTGTCAAACACTTCCAAGTTCTTCAAAGGATTTCCATTCCCAAGTATGTAAAGACTACCCAAAAGCATGGGATTGATCTCCCATGTGTCAAAATAGAGTTACGATGACAAAATTCATGACTAGGATCTTGATTTAGGAGTTTTTGAAAGTTTCTTGAAAAAATTCTCCAAATTCTTAAATAATTACTTTAATTCTTGTACACTATCTTGAATTTATGTTTTCAATTCCCTAAACTATAATTTTATATCATGAAGTGATGAACATCATGTTTACTTTTACTGTATATTTTCATTACGATGTGATTGTGACTTGGTCCTTAAAAGTTTCCCTTTATAATAACTTGAATAATGAACTTAGGGGATATCTAGAGCCGTAGAAGTCTGATAATGATATCTGACTGAGTCTAAGTCCTATATTGAGTGTGTTGACGACGATGATAGCTGAAATTAACATTGATAGAGGTGGATGGATATAATTCCCTTAGATTGGATAGAAAATTCTTGCCTATAGAAGTTTGGAAATGAGAGTTCTTGAATGATTGGTAGATTTATGAGCATGTCGAGCCCTAGGAGGAGTATTAGTACCAAAATGGGTAAAAGTGAGTCCCACTCGCACCCATTAACTATGTGTCCAGCGTAGCAGAGGATTGGACCGTGAAAGGGGACATTTCCTTGTCCTAAAAGGAGACTTGACATACTGTTGGATCCATTTTCTGACTCGTCCCTTACCTCGCCAAGTTACTGGATGGATGTGCCAACGAAATCTCTTCGTTTGCCTAGGCATATTGGCCTTTGCTTGCTTGTAGTGGTTGTTGGATATAGAAACTCCCAGATAGGTCACATGGTGATAGAACTCCGATATGAGGTGAAGGTTCGATGTTTGATAGCTACTTAGGTGATAGAGTCTTGTCTCTTATATCTGAGGTGAGGCTGAGTGATGGACTGGTGATGATTAAATTATTTCCTTTTTCTTAGCCCCTTTTATATATAGTACATTCCATGTACTAATGCCCCTCTGGCGCTGCATCATTTTATGATGCAAATACTATAGACCGAGGACTTCAGTAGCCCAATCATTGAGGTTCAGAGCTCTTCATTCCTAACAGTGGTGAGTCCTCCCCAGCATTCGAAGGATATTTATTTTATTGTTGGATAGTCCTTTTTTACTTGATATTTGGTAACCATGGTCTGAGGGTACCATTTCAGACCATAGCATAGTGGCTTCATAAAAGTTAATGTTGATGTTGAGGGTTCTTTTTCCTCTTTCTTTCATTCTTTATATTGGAGATTTTTATTGATTATTCTGTTTTCTTAGGATAGACTGATATTGATAGTATAAGTCCACTGATAGGATAACATTTCTATTCATTATATCATTTCTTTTCCGCTGATAAATTGACTAAACGGTGGCAAAGAGACTGAATGGTCCACTTGGGGGCAAGCAATAGTCTCCGAGTGCCAGTCATGTCTACGGTACCCTCCCGGGGCATGACAAATACATTATATAACTTCAATATATTATTTTATGTTTTGTTAATTTAAAATAATAATTTTAATACATTTAGTATTTTACATAATAATTTAGCATATATTATGTATTAATTTTTTAACATAAAAAATATTATTTTAAATTATTATATATTTTATTTGTGTATATTATAATTATTAATTTGATGGCGATCTATTTAATTTCATCTCAATTTATTTAATTTGTAGCCTTTTTCATTCAATTTATTTCACTTTCAGCCAAATCTTTTCTAATTTATTTCAATTCCAGCCTAAATTGAATTGATTGGTGGCTCAAGTTTAAATTTTCAATCCAATTTTATCCCAAAATGGATCGCATCTATTCATTTAAATCATCAATGGTTCAGATTAACAAATATTTCCATTTCCATTTTTAATTCCCAAACCTTAAGCATCATTCTTTCATTTTCTGTTTTACCCTTCCATCAACCTGACTCATTCTCTCTCTCTTTCTACAAAGAACCGTCGCCAAAAAACTCCCCAAAGTCCGGCAACCCCTCTCTCCTCTTCCACCATTTTTTTTGGTAGGGATAGCCACCCAAAAATCCTCCTTTACCGTCCTAAAAATCCCATCCTTTTTCCCGTCAAAACCACCAGCAGAACCCCTCAAAAAATGCCACCTGAAAAGCCACCCAAACGCTACTACAGAGCCTCGCGAAATAGCCCCAAGACGATCCAATTTCACCACCATTTTCGAAAAACCCTATTTCCCCACCTTTAATCCACCAGATTCTAGCCGCCAAGACAGCACTTCAACGCACCATTCAGAACCCAAAACAATCACCGAAAAACACCATGAAAACCCACCAAAAATGCAGCAAATCAGCCCCAAAATTCCAAAAAATCAGCCTCCAAACACCAACAACTTAATTCAAAACCCACCAACAACAGCTTCAACAAAGTCATCATGAACTAGATCTGCAACAATAGCACCTTTTTTTCACAATTTTTTACCTCCTTTCCACTGGCGAGGAACTCTAAAATTCATACTTTCGGGGACGAAAATTGATCAAGAGGGAACTTCATTTTTCTTTTCGTTTCAAGTTAGTGTTATGTCTCTTCTTTAACTCCTATTTATTTTTTTATTGCTACTGAATTGGTTGATTTTGAAGCAATAAATTGTAGTTTCTTTTCTTTTTAATATTCTTATGGCATAACTTAACTCATTTCTCAAAATTTTTATGCTCTGGATGTTGTAATTGATCTATGTGTTAATTGATACTGTTGAATACATCATAATTGATTCCCTTTTCCTTAATTAGTCCGGACAGTCTGGTGATTAGTTTTATCCCGTATTAAATTGATTTAGTATGACAAAATCGGTAGCAAAATTAGTACAATGATTGACTCTGCATAAATACTTTCTTAATAAAATTTAAATGTGATTTGCTTTTGGTTTATGGTATTTTTCTCTTAATTGATTTTTCTGGGTTTTATGCTTACTTGACTAAAATCATGCTTATTATATTTGTACTCTTTTTATGGTAAACTTTTCTAAAAATAATATCACCAAAAGATTTAATTTTATCACTTGATTGGATTTGATTGGGGATACTTTAATATTTTTAACCTTTTTTTAATATTCCATGTGGCAATGACTGTCCGTGTGATCAGAAATAATAGTCGTGGTAACTTTTCATACTTACTCTGCTAAACTGTAATGTATTTCTGTCTGAAATTATGCATAATTATCTTATTACTTTTTTATGGTAATAACTTATTCAGTCAATTGATTGTCTTACCTTTTTCTTGTTTTACGAATTGTTTTTGATCATATATAATTAGGATTTGTTCTTCCCTCAGAGACACTTTTTCATAAGAGAAAATATAGAATACACCGCAAAACTGTTCTTCTCTGCTTCTGCAACTCTTTTTTCTCTCACAAGAAAAAAATAATAATATAGCATAGTAGCAAGAATAGAAGAAGGAAGAATTCTCTAGTTGTTCTCTATTGTTTGGATTCTCCGAGTTAGTGAGTCTTTTAACATTATTATTTTTTAGCAGCATACTACTTCTTTTCTTTTTCTGTATAGCAGGTTTTAAATTCCAAGTCTAAACGGAAGAGTTTCCTGGGACGGGAGGAGGATGACTTTGAAGTCTGTTTAATTATTTGTTGTATTTTACTTTCTGCACAAATGATGTAACAAAAGAATAATGAAAATAGGGGTTATTATATATCGGGGACGGGGAAATATGTGCTATGTGTTTTTTTCTTATATCTCTTTGATTTTCTTTCTTTTGTTTTTTAAACAAAATTTTTTCCAAATCTTTTCAAAAATCATTGCCCAACTCTTTTTCAGTTTGAGTTAGACATTGCATAAAAAAATGAAACGACTATCTCCTAACCTATAGCTTGTGAGATAGCCAAAAGGGAATTACGAGATCTAATTCCGTGTTTTTACTAGCCAACGCGTCCACGGGACCACTACTCATTTTTTTAAAAAAGATTATGTGTATATATACTTAAAAAATTGTATGCATATATATATATATATATATATTGTATCAAAATTTTCTTACTATTTTTCAAACACAAAATTATATAATATTTTTCCAAGACCGATCTCAAATTAAAAGATGTTTCTAAGTGAAGGAGCTATGAAAACTAAATATCATAGTTTCATACCAGCCAAGAAACAAATATTTTTAAAACTCTTTTTAAAATCTTCGTCGCTTGAAATCAAGAAAACCTTTTACGAAATATTTTCTTCTTTCGAGTAGTTTAGTTTTTTTTAAAATCATTGTTATTGGTGTTAATACTTGCTTTATTTGTTCTCACTAGCTCTAACGATAAGATAATAAATAAATGAACAAATAAATAAATTATGTGGTCACTTAGCTGTAGATCAATTAATAATTTTAACTTTCTTGTGTTATTTTTATCTTAATTATTTGATCACTTAGTTATAAAATTAATAAGAAATAAATTGAGTTCTATTAATAGTTCTAATTAAGTTAACGCATCACCTAGATTTTAGTTACTTAATTTCATCACCTACTTAATTGAGTATAAAATAAAATAAAAATGTTTATTACTTAGATTTAATTTAGAGTTTTAAAATCTGAGACTTTAATTGGTCTTTGCAACCCCACATAAGACATGAAATACAGCCGGGACCCGTACTTGCGGATCTCGAAGGGTGTCTAACACCTTCCTTTTGAGGTAACTTGAGCCACAGCCACACGGACCGCTTGACGGTCCATCTACCGTCACATGGGCCATGTGCTGACCCATGTCCATGCCGATAGATTTTTCCTGTTTTAATTAGGATTAGGTTTTCTTTATATATAAATGGTTATTTTATTTAGTATTTTAGTTAGTCTTGAATGGCTAGAGCTAGAAAACATTGAAAAATATTATTTTCTTAGGGATTTTATAAGATCTTGGGATTTTGCATATCGAATTCAAGCTTGTAGCTTGTGGATTCATCGATTCTTTAATAGTAAGTCTTCTATTATGAATTTCTTGTATCGTTGCGAGTTTTATTTCTTGAATATATTAGGCTAAACCCACAACTAGGGTTGTGAGAACCATGACAAATCAATAAGATAGGCGAATATGGGGTAAATCTCGGGATTGATTAGAGTATATATCATAGTAATCTTCGTTATAATTTCTTCCTTGATGAGTCAATGCATTAGGGTAAGCCTTTATTCTTTGCATGCCCAAAAAGGGTGTTTTGATTGGGAAAAGAGTTCCATGACGGAGATTTGAGGTTTTTAACCTAGTCTAAGTACCTGAGATCAAAAGGTGAGAGTATTCCGAGATAAACAAGGGTTAATACATAGACGTTCTGAGATCGAAGGTGATGAATGATATGCATTTAAGAGGGATTGAGAGATAAATTAGATATTACATAACTTATTATATCTTATATACATAATTATGAACAAGTTTACCACTAAATTCAGCTATCGCATTAGTTGTCATAGGGAAGACAATCCTAGCCTCACATAAATTGATTGAAATCTAGTCATTCTTGTACTCATTTATTGCTTTCTTTAGTTAATTAGTTTGAAAAACCAACCCCCCCTCCATATTTACATTATGCACTTTTGTTTCGGGAATAGATATTATTACATCTGAAAATGGTGCTAATAGATATATTCTCACACATTCCCTATGGGATCGATCTCACTCTGGTTGAGTTCTATATTTGATCAACGACCGCTTTACTATTCCATTTGGAGTGTAAATTTGGGCGTATCAAATGTTGGTGTTGTTGCTGGGGAATATGGCGAAGTAATGGTCTATTACTTTCTGTTTTCAGTTTGTAATACTAGTCCCTAATTTTACTTTTGTTTCTTATTTTTGTTTCTTGGTAGGGAGCCAACGTTGCATGCCAAATACTCATAGCAAGGGTGAAACACTTATTCCCTACGACCCTGAGCTTACTAAATCAATCCACAGAATAAATGCCAAAGAATGTGAAGTAGCTAGACAGAGAGAATTGGCGATGAACCTGCAGATGGGGGTAATGACGGTCTGGGTGATGATGAAAATGTTGGCAATGAGATACCACTGGCAACACCACTTAGACAGGTGTTGCTGCCTGGTCTGAGAACCCAAGTGCCTCAGCCGCCCCACGCAGTGAATGATGATGATGAGGGTGCTGGGACCACTTGGCCGATTGTACTTTCTCCACTGCCTATGGGTGTTAAGTTCACTATCGCTAGCACTATACTGCAGATGCTACAGTTGAAAGGGTTGTTCAGTGGAGCAGCAACTGAGGATGCAAATCAGCAGGTTCTCAACTTTCTGGCAACATGCCAATTGTCAAAGATTCCTAGGGTCAGTCAGCAAGCAATTAGATTGTGGTTATTCCCATTGTCTCTTTCTGGTGCGGCAACTAAGTGGTTGAATAAGCTTCCACATGATTTCATCCGTACTTAGGGAGAGTTAAAGGAGGCATTCTTGGAGATATTCTTCCCTGCATCAAAACAGCTCAACATCATAGATGATATTGGCTCTCATCAGCAACTGCCGACTGAAGCACTACATGAGACTTGGGAGAGATACAGGCAGAAGCTTAAGCAGTGCCCCGATCATTTCCTCACAGATGAGCATTTGAAGAAAGTCTTCAAAAGGTCCTGCAATTTTATGACAAAGTCAATCGTTGATGCCACTTGTGAGGGGTCATACATGTCTAGGACTTACCCAGACATCATGGTGATCTTAAATCAGGTAGCCAAGAACAACAGAGCATGGTACCCTAGAGATGGAGACTATTTGGGGCTCATCTTTGAGATGACGGAGGAGCAATGATGAAAGGAGGAGGAATGAGATCAAGACATGGCACACATGAAGACCCAACTAGACTTGCTGGCAAAGCGATTCTTAGGAGGTGTAGAAAAGGTCAAAGCTATAAACATAATACCGAGGTATGATGATCAAGGCTACAACTTTGATGAAGAGGCAAACTTCTTAGGCAGCCGGGGAGGGGGGGGTACCGGCCATTCAACGCTGGTAATCAAGGTCAGGATTATGGTCATGATCAAAACTATCAAGGAAACTAGCAGAACAGAGATGTTATGGGAACCATGAGCGTCAGAATGATAGTGGCAGAAACTCAAAGTTAGAAGAAATGATGGCAAAGGTACTTGACAAGGTTGAGTCTACGGAGGCAGGGATGCAAGATATAAAAGGGGAGATATCTAATGTTCGACAGTTGGTCGACTTGCATTCTACCTTAATCAAGCAACTAGAGTAGTAGATGGGTCAATTTTCAATAGCCTTAAACCAAAGAAAAACTGGGTCACTGCCGAGTGACACTATTCAGAACCCAAAGAATAACGGTCATTGCATGGCAGTAACTATGAGGAGCAACAAGGTACTTTCTGACCCTATTGTGCACATTAATACAAGTTTGGATGAAGCTAAAAGCAAGATGCTTAACCCCGTGGAGGAGCATGTTGATGACTTGAGTATGGTAGCAGAAGTATCACCAGTAGTGCCTCAGGTCACTAAAGAGCCTGAGGCGACACCAACAGTAACCCAACCTCTGCCAGCCATTCCTAAGCCACCACTACCATTCTTACAGAGGTTCCAGAAGAAGGTTGAAAATGGCAAGTTTCAAAAGTTCTTGTCTATGCTAAAAGAGATTTTAGTGAATATTCCTCTAGTGGAGCCACTTTGTAACACCCCACATCTTATACTACTAGTACAATTCAAATGAAACATGACATGGTTTGGACAACTTGACACTAA
>JAOTQR010010678.1:0-18093 GCA_025774065.1 Solanum ossicruentum
AAATATAATAGTAATTGTGTTAAGCATGTTAAATTGAGAAAATATAATAGTAATTGTGTTAATATCCCCTATAGGAGTCCCCACTTTAGAGGTGCATTTTTTCTCATAGTCAAAGCATACTGAAAGGAAAGCTAGTCTTTAATACATAGCATAGGAATGTAAACCAACGTTCCCGGAGTGGAGGACTCACCAACTAGCTTGAATGGATACCACTAGTCATGTGAAGGAGGATGATTATCAAATGGAGCTTCGGTTCCTATATGGTAACATCATGTAGGCATAGAGTATGCGTTAGTACATTTGAATGTACTAAGTATGTAGGTTGCAATGCAACAAGAGATAGGCAACATGATTGCAATGCATAAACATAGACAATGGATAGCATATAACAATATAATATGCATGAATAGATGCTTCTAGTAAAAATCATGCTCATATAGATCATAATACATATGTAAAGAGAGACCATTATCATAGACCAAGAAAAGTAGCGCTTGGAATCAAAGGCTTAACACCCCCTTAGTAGTGGTCGAGGTTCCAACCCCTCAACATGGTTAATGGACTTCTCACCATCCATCATAGTGGTCAAGGTACTAACCCCTCAATATGGTTAATGGACTTCATCACGCTCCATCATAGTGCTCAAGGCACTAACCCCTCAACATGGTTAATGGACTTCATCACTCTCCATCATAGTGGTCAAGGTACTAACCCCTCAACATGGTTAATGGACTTCTCACCCTCCATCATAGTGGTCAAGTTACTAACCCCTCAACATATTTATGGTCAACATGAAAAGACTATAGAAGCTCATCATGAAATTATCACACATACATCATTTTTTCATCATAATAAAGTCATATATTTTATATGACAAGCATTAGGCCTTCAACAATCCAAGAATCATAATTCAGACATTTTATGAAACACTTAGTGGGTGTGTAATGGGGGTATAAGATCATGCAATTTAGAGATGAAATCATGCAAGTAAATCCATTGTAAAACCATCAATCAACACCTTGCAACATCCTCAAGCAATATACATTGAAATCCTTCATCAAATCTCACGTTAGGTCTAAGATTTAGAGCTCAAAACATGCTAAAACAATCATACTTTCATGAACTCAAATCACCATTCAGTAAATTTCTTAATATATAAAATCCACAAGTAAAATAAACTTAAAATCATTCAATTTAAGTAGAAAGATGATTGGGCACCATGGGGGAAAGGACCCAATGGTTGAAACCCACATATCTTAGATTTGGAGAAGTTCTTGATGAAGATTGAAAATGGAGGATTGAAGCTTGAAGAAAATCCTTAGATTCGGAAGAGATTTGGACACATGATTTTGGAGTGAAATATTAGTGTAAGGACTTGAGAGAGTAATTTGTCAATAAAATTAAGAACTTAAGGGTTTTGGGACCTTGAATGAGCATAAAAATGTCAATCTAGAGCTTAGAAAGGGTGGAAAGGACCAAAATAACCTTTCTAAAAAGTTGTCTAACGACTGTTACGAACCCTGTCACAACCCGTAGGTAGCACTATGACTCATAGGACCCCTCACATGACTCCTATGCTCAATTCCAAAGTGTCTAGAAATTTCTACGAGCTTGACCTACGAGTCATACCCCAACCTACGACTCGTAACTGTGGGCTCGTAGTGCAACTTTGCACTAGCAGTCTTCAGTAAAATGACCATAACTTTTGACTAACTTTAAATGAGATGAAACCAAGTGCGTTGGAAAGCTAACTCAAAGGGCTTTCATATAACAAGTCGTGGGCCACCCAGTTCCAAGTGTGTTAAAAGTTATGCTTGTTTAAAGTTGACCCTTGCATGTACCATCACCCAAAACTCAAATCTTAGGGAAGTCTTGAACTCGTCTGGGTACTAAGAGTCTCTCATTAACCTAATATACCCCCAATCTAACCAAATGAGGCTTGAAATATGGGTACCAGAGCATGGAGTTACGGGGTGTCACAATATCTCCCCCATGGGAATATTCATTCTCTAATGTGGAAGAACAAGGCTTGAATTAGAACATGAAACTTCCAACCATAAGATCCATTGCATAACTTACTAGTTGAAAATGATAATGTAGTTAAAAGTCATACTAAAATGTATTCAAATCATTCAAAACATCATTTTCAAAATCTCAACATAAGTGTATAATCACCATGTACTTGCCAACTTAAACATGAATGCATATGAATGACATAGGGACTGAAACATAAGATTTGGAACCATAGAAAGGACTTGACGTGTTATCATAAGGTTGAATAGAATCAAAGGAATACGGACATTGCTTCTCCATGCCCACACCTACTTTCCGAGAGACACATACAAATAGACGATACCTCCAAAGAGGGCCTTGGCGAACACCACATCATTATCATCTCTCTTCTCCATTCACCCATCCACACCTCGACCGGGACCTTCTCCTAAGTCAACTTATCCTCCACATCACCAATAATCTCAAGGAGTGCTATAGCACTAGAGGCACCAACACATCCCATCAACCTAGAAGCATGAAGAACAGAACTAACCCAACTCTTATCCATAAGCAATCCCCAAACTTACATAACCTTACCAACTTCCCTCTACACTCTATAAGGACTCATAATCCTCAACTCAATTGGCAACCTTAAATACACCTAACCTACTTGGTATCATAACTACCATCTCCCTCTTGGGAGACAACCCCCACTCTATCCTCTTCTCACCCAAAACTTCCAACTCTAACAAGGCGGAATCAAGGCCTTGCCTAATCTAGACCTCTTAACCCAGAAGATTTGGAACCATCAAGAACACTATACTACCATCCTCAACTTCCCTAAAACTAACTTCCAACCTAACCAACCGATGGACTACACTAGTCTCCTCCTTGCCACCATTTTCCACACATACTAGGCTACTTAGAGTACCAACCTCAATACTAGCCTTACCAGAAAGACTAATGCACATTTATATCATAATTCTCAGGGAGTCCTAACTAAATTCTTGTTATCTTCAACTCACACCTGCCTTATTTAGCAAACAACCGCTCATTCTCCAAGACTTGCAACATTACCCTCAAAGATTCACAAGCTCTAAACAAATCTATGCCCCATCATGAGAGCCCACCACCACATATCATGGTAGGGTTTTAAGACCCTATTTTAGGGACCTATAAACATAAGCAATACATAAATCAACAGAACAACTCCACCAATACTAATAATGCTCACTTGAGGATAAAGCTCAAACCAAAACCTTAGTGAAGTAACTAACCCATTGTAGTTGACCAAATAGATTGACCATCCTCAACCATCATATTACATCCTTACGGGTTCTACACTCATTGGAAACATGCTATGCAAGTAGCCAAACCATCCAAAGACCTCCAACACATTAAGCTAAGTTCAACCAAGATCGCAAGATAAGACCTCTATGCAATAAGAACATGGATCAACACTTATGGACTTTCTATCAACCATATACTCAACCAAAAGATAGACACCAAAGGTCCACATCACCACTCCGGACACACAAGAAGCCCACTAACAACTCAAAAAGATAAAGAAAGAAACAATGGCCCTCCGACCCCAACAATGCACACACATCTAAGTCAAGGAAACTTCAACATACCGATAGCAATATCGGGAGCCTCATCTACTTCTTGCTTCTTTTGAAGAGCATAGAACTGATTACGCCTTAGAGCATCCCCTTGATCAATCTCACCACCTCTACTCCTTTTACGCCTAAAAGGGCAATCTATTATCTTGTGATCGTCATCTCCACGACTATAACAAGTATTGGTTTTCTTCAAGGATGGACCATCATGACATTTATCACATTTTGGGCACCTAGCATAAAGTACCACACTAGCACGACATTGGTGTCTTTGGAACTTTCCCTCACCATGGACTCTCTTGGCCTCTTTACCTTTCTTCTTCCTCAACTTTTTCTCCTCCATTTGTTCAGCATAAGTCATCAAACGGGAAAAATCCATGTCACCAATCAACATAGTAGACTGGCATTCTGTAACACCCCATATTTTGCATGTACTAATGCTATGTAAATGAAACATGATATGGTTTGGTCAAATTAGTGTCAATTCTTAAAAGTGCTTGAATCTCGTGTTAATGGGCGATATGTGCATCTAATGCTTAAGAGGGTCGAGTGCATACATGTTTTGTGTTAAATTGAGGAGATCACAACCCTAAACAAAGTAAAAGAATTAAGGTGTTTGTAGGACTTAATAAGCTAGTAGGTGAGTCACCTACTTGGTTAGCTTAAATTTGCTAGTTAAACGGAGCTGAGGTCCGACGTTGAATTTGTTCAAGTTTGATTATGAATAAAGTTCATGTTAAGGGGGTAAATTTAGCCCATGTTTTAGCATCATAAATGGACCTTATTTTCAGTCCAAGAAGAATGTAAAAAGGGCCCAAGTGTAACACAACCTACTTAACTAGTTGGGTCCAAAACTAATTAAGAAGAAAGCTGAAAAATGGGCAGCCAAGGTCCATCAAATTTGAGACTCATTTAAGCCCAATTATGAGGGACAAGATGCTGCATAACAAGTGTATTAACAGGTGTTCATGTGTGGGCAAAATATCAAGAGAAAGTCATTCAAAGAAATCTTTAAAAATGGCTCAAAAGCAGCCCTCTAGTCATTTCCAATTGAAACAAGTTTTCAGTTTTTCAAACAAGTTTTCAGTTTTTCAAAAAACTCTTATCTTCTCTTTATTTCACTTTACCAAGCAGCTATTGCAACCTTCTAAGGATTTTGAAGGAAATCATAATCTTGAAGGCAAAGGTAAGTAATCATAGTTGTATATTTAGTATGGTTTCTTCATGAAAAATAAGAAGTATATGCTAGTATGTTATGCTGGAAATTTTGGATAGCTTGTGTCCTAAGTATTGTTATGAATTTTTCATGTTGTTCAAGAGGCTTTTCTCTTCTTAGTTGGCTGAATTATGAAGTAAGACTTATGTTATTAACAATAAATAGTTTGTTAGTCAAGTAATTAAGCTGCTGTACTACTTTTACAGCCTGCAAAGATGAATTGCTATACGACGTCGTAATTGTACTCTTAAAAGAAATTTGTGAGTTGATAGTTGTAATATGTTGTTCCACGACCACCCCCTGTTTTGGGACTATTTGTGGACTATTTTAATATGGTGTTTACGTGATAAAAATATTGGAAATAATTTAGGTAAAGTTAAAACAGGTTCGGGATTGTTGACGTGAAAGTGTGGAGAAAGGATGTAACATTGTGCCACTTGTTTGTATGTTGTGAAGAACTATTATGTGTTGTGTCTTTTGGGCTGCTGTAAGACTTTTAAGGGTTTGAAATAAGATTTACATGACATGTACATAAGAATGATTGTTAGAAAATACGATTATAAGTGAAAAAGGTGAAGAAATGTCTTCGCGTCGCTAATTAAACATTTGTTGTCCGGATATTAATTTTTATGGTATTGGGCTGCTAAAAAGTGTTTTGTAACTGCTAATACTAGTCTTATTGCCTAATATACTGTAGATAAATATTTGAGGAAAAACTCAGTCACTCCAAGGTAGTAACGAGGTCATATAACGAGGTATGTAAGGCTACTTGATTTCATATCATTTGGCATGAAACATAGATCCCTCCTGGGTACATAAAGGCATTACCAACTCCGACACCACTATTAACCATGTCTCCGCTCATTCATATGCTCATGTGCTGCCATACATAATCACCTCTAAATTTGCATATATACGTGGATACCAAGTTACATGGGTTCTTGTTGCTAAATAAAGTTCATGAGTTGTTTCATTTCATATGCATCTCATTATTTATGTAACGTACTCTTTTCATTGTCATATTATCTTTTATGATTAAATACATGTCACATGCTACATCTACAGTCCTATAGTTCCAATATTATGACTATCAAAAGAATAATCTTAAAGGTAATTGAAAGATAAAGTGTATTGTTTATTGATGGGTGGTAGCCCGAGGGGTGGAAGCATTACCTAGCCAGGGACGATCATATTATGGGTGGTAGCCCGAGGAGTTAAGGAAGAACCTAGCCAGGGATGATCCCGATACAGTTTTACCACTAATCAGTTGGTTATTTGTATTACAGCTGTGCACAGATTATACAGTAAAGGTAAAGTAATATAAAGAACATAAAGTACATGATTCCAAAGTATAACAAAAGTTGGTCTCTTGTCCTACACCAGTACATAGTATCATTTGAGCTGTTACTTCATATACAATATTTCCTGCCTTACATATTCAGTACATTATCTAGTACTAACATCCCTTACGGGGGACCTGCATTTCATGTTGTAGGTACAGGTGCTAGTAGATCTCCCTAGTAGAGTACATGATATCCAGCTGCTGTTACCAAGCTCCAAGTTGCTTTGGAGCTTTGTGTGTGTCTAGAGCTTATATGTTTGTATTGTACAGTTAATCGAAGCAGGCCTATCCCGACTCTTACCAGATACTCTCTCTTATTTAGAGGCTTTGTAGACTATGTAAATTAAAAGTATGCTCATGTCTCATACCTTAGACACCGTGGCCCCAACGACCTAGCCATATGCATTTTCTTTTGGCTTGTTATTACCGTTTACTTTCTTAAAGGCACAATGAAGATATAAATCCCTTATAATATGTCTAAAAAGTGCATAGATATAGGTTGGTTCTCCCGATCCTTGTTGGCAACGGGTGTTGGTCCGCTCTAACGGGACTTGGGGCGTGACAGAAGTGGTATCAGAGTGGGTCATCCTAGGAAGTCTACAAAGCCATTTCTATGTAGAGTTTTGTTTATCGATGTATTGTGCACCACATTTATAAGCAAGGGGCTACATGGCATTTAGAAGTTGTTACTTTCTTTTCATTCTTTAGATCGTGGCATAGAGCTAAGTGTAATAGGTTGATTGTGTCTAACTCCTGAAATTATTTTGTACAGCGAGCAAGTATGCCAAAATCTAGAAAGAACAAAGGTAAAGGCAAGGCAGTAGAAGTGGTGGCTGGTACACCCAGTCATATGAGACAACGAAATGAGGCTCAAGATGAGTCTCTATCACAGACATCTCTAACCCCTCCAACTCCTAATGAACTTGAAAGTAGTGAAATTTCCCCAAAACCACCTATCGATGCTACAATGCAGGATTTGAGGAATGCAGTCCAACTATTGACTCGCATAGTTGCTAGCCAAGGCCAAAGACAGGAAGGTCTAGTTATAGGTGCAGGTGGTACAAATAGGATAGCTGAAACGAGGATACGTGACTTCTGAACTAAGAGAATGTACTTCCACTTTCCAAATGAATCAGTTCTTAAATAGAAAGGCCATGTTGGGGCATTAAAAAGGAAGTTTATCTCTTATTTTAAGGCCAGAAAAATGGTAGCTAAGGGGTAATATGCCATTTAGTTAGAGTAAGGGATATGGAGACAAAATCACCAACTCTTCAATCCATTCCAGTAGTAAATAAATTTGTTGATGTGTTCCCTGAAGAACTTCCAGGCTTACATCCAGAACGAGAGGTAGATTTTGGTATTGACTTACTTCCAGGCACCCAAGCTATCTCTATCCCTCCATATAGAATGGCCCCGACAGAATTGTGTGAATTAAAAGAGCAGCTAAAAGACCTATTGGAGAAGGATTTTATAAGACCTAGTGTGTCTCCTTGGGGTGCACCAGTGTTATTTGTACACAAAAAGGATGGCACCTTGAGAATGTGTATCGACTTTGGACAATTGAATAGGGTGACAATTAAGAATAAATACCCCCTCACCAAGATTGATGACTTATTTGATCAGTTACAAGGTACCAAATGCTTTTCAAAAATTGATTTGAGATCGGGGTATCACCAAGTAAGGGTGAAGGAGGAAGATATACCTAAGACTGCTTTTAGAACACACTATGGTCACTTTGAATTTCTTGTTATGTCATTTGGACTAACAAATGCACCAGCAGTTTTTATGGATTTGATGAATAGGGTATTCAAGCCATTCTTGGATATGTTTGTGATAGTATTTATAGATGACATTTTGGTATACTCAAGATCTAAAGAGGACCATGCAAAGCATTTACGATAAGTGTTATAGGTTCTTCGTGATCGACAGTTGTATGCCAAGTTTTCTAAATGTGAATTTTGGCTAAAATCAGTGGCACTCTTGGGTCATATTATGTCTGATGAGCGAATAAGAGTTGATTCACAAAGGATAGAGGCTGTGAAAGATTGGCCAAGACCAACAACACCCACGGAAGTTCGGAGCTTCCTAGTTTGGCAGGCTATTACAGGAGGTTTGTTGAAGGTTTTTCTTCTATTTCTGCACCCCTAACAAAGTTGACACATAAGGAAACCAAGTTCCAATGGAATGATGCATATGAAAGGAACTCCCAAAAGCTAAAAAATAAGCTAACTTTTACACCTGTGCTAGTACTTCCAGAAGGCACTGAGGGATATCTAGTGTATTCCGATGCTTCAGCAGTTGTCTTAGGGTATGTACTGACACAGAATGGTAGGGTAATTGCTTATGCGTCTAGGCAACTACGACCACATGAGAAAAACTACCTAACTTATGATCTTGAGCTAGCAGAGGTTGTATTTTCTTTGAAAATATGGCGCCACTATTTATATCGGGTTCACATTGACATATATACTGATCATAAGAGCCTACAACACATCTTTAAGCAGAAAGACCTAAATTTAAGGCAGCGAAGGTGGCTAGAGCTAATAAAGGATTATGACGTTGATATAATATACCATCCAGAGAAGGTAAATGTGGTAGCCGATGCTTTGAGCCATAAGGCAATCATGAATACTGGTGATCAAGCTATAATAAGTCAAGGAGTGGCTAAAGATCTACGTCAGCTAGCCAGTTTGGGAGTTCTCCTTCTCGAAACTCCAAAGGAAGGGGTTATTGTACATAATGCAACAACATTTTCATTTGTAATGGAGTTGAAAGAAAAATAGTTCGAGGATCCTGCTCTACGATAGCTTAAAGAAAAAGTGAGTTAGGGTGTGATAAAGGGCTTTGACCTTACACAAAATGGATTACTTTACTGCCAAAATAGATTATGTGTGTTTGATATTAGTGGATTAAGAAAGAGGATAATGGAGAAGCCCATCATTCCCGATATTCCATCCACCCAAGATCAACTAAGATGTACCATAACTTGAAGGGAATGTTTTGGTGGAGAGGCATGAAGAAGGACCTTGCAGAATTTGTGGCTCAATGTCCAAATTGCCAACAGGTGAAAGTAGAACACCAATAGCCAGGAGGTTATATGCAATGCATAGAGCTTCCAACATGGAAGTGGGATATGATCAATATGAATGTTCTTATCGGTTTGCCTCGTTCATTTCAGAAGTTTGACTCCATATGGGTAATAGTTGACAGACTCACAAAGTCAGCACACTTTTTTCCAGTTAGGAGTAATTATACAGATGAAGAGTATGACAACCTATACCTTAAAGAGATAATCAGGCTACATGGGGTTCCAGTCTCCATTATATCTGACTGAGAAACTCAATTCACTGTAAAGTTTTGGAAGTCCTTCCAAAGGAGTTTAGGAATACAAGTGAATTTGAGTACGATTTTCCACCCTCAAACAGACGGTCAAGCAGAACGCACCATTCAGACACTTGAAGGTATGTTGCGAGCTTGTGCGTTGGACTTTAAAGGTAGTTGGGTGGACCATTTGCCACTTATTGAGTTTTTCTATAATAATAGCTACCATTCAAGTATCAAGATGGCACCTTATGAAGCTTTGTAGAAAGAAATGTAGATCACCAATTGGATGGTTTGAAGTGGGTGAAACTACCTTGCTTGGGCTAGATCTGGTACAACAAGCCATGGAAAATGTTAAGGTAATACAACAACGGCTAGAAACAGCCCAAAGTTGTCATGAATCATATATAGATGCTAGGAGGAGAGGACTGGAATTCTCAGTAGGGGATTGGGTATTTTTAAAGGTGTCTCTAATGAAAAAGGTTATGAGATTTGGTACGAAAGGAAAACTGAGCCCACGTTACATAGGGCCATATAAAATTATTATAAAGTTCGGGCAGGTTGCATATGAACTAGAGCTACCCCAAGAGCTTTCAATGGTTCATCCTATTTTTCATGTCTCAATGCTTAAAAAATGCATAGGTGACCCATCCTGTATCACTCCTATTGAGGATGTGCAGGTTACAGAAGATCTCACGTATGAAGAGATACCTATTGCTATTCTGGATCGTCAAATTAAGAAGCTAATGAATAAAGAAATAGCTTCAGTGAAGGTGCTTTGGAGAAACTAGCAAACAAAAGAAATAACATGGGAGGCCAAGGACGCGATGAAATCAAAATATCCTTACTTATTTGAAGCTAAAGAGGAAGTCCAACATGCAAAATTTGTGCACTAATAGGTACATGTGATTGAATACTTAGTGTATTGTCAAAAGTTTGTGTAGATAAAGGTTTTAACTTGGTAAAGCTATCCAATTGTGCTAACATTCAAGGACAAATATTCCTAATGGAGGGCGGATGTAACACCCCGTATTTTACATATACTAATGCTATGTAAATAAAACATGATGTGGTTTGGTCAAATTAGTGTAAATTCTTAAAAGTTCTTGAATCTCGTGTTAATGGGCGATATGTGCGTCTAACGCTTAAGAGGGTCGAGTATATACATGTTTTGTGTTAAATTGAGGAGATCAAAGCCCTAAACAAAGTAAAAGAATTGAGGTGTTTGTATGACTTAATAAGCTAGCAGGTGAGTCACCTACTTGGTTAGCTTAAATTTGCTAGCTAAATGGAGTCGAGGCCCGACGTTGAATTTGTCCAAGTTCTATTATGAATAAAGTTCATGTTAAGGGGATAAATTTATCCCATGTTTTAACATCATAAATGGACCTTATTTTCAGTCCAAGAAGAGTGTAAAAAGGGCCCAAGTGTAACACAACCCACTAGACTAGTTGGGTATGAAACTAATTAAAAAGAAAGCTGGAAAATAGGCAGCCAAGGTCCATCGAATTTGAGACCCATGTAGGCCCAATTATGAGGGACAAGCCGCTTCATAACAAATGTATTAATAGGTGTTCATATGTGGGCATAATGTCAAGAGAAAGTCGTTCAAAAAAGTCTTTAAAAATGACTCAAAGGCAGCCCTCTAGTCATTTCCAATTGAAACAAGTTTTCAGCTTTTCAAACAAGTTTTCGGTTTTTCAAACAAGTTTTTAGTTTTTTAAAAAACTCTTATCTTCTCTTTATTTCACTTTACCAAGTAGCTATTGCAACCTTCTAAGGTTCTTGAAGGAAATCATAATCTTGAAGGAAAAGGCAAGTAATCATAGTTGTATATTTAATATGGTTTCTTTATGAAAAATAAGAAGTATATGCTAGTATGTTGTGCTAGAAATTTTGGACAGCTTGTGTCCTAAGGATTGTTGTGAATTTTTTATGTTGTTCAAGAGGCTTTTCTCTGCTTGGTTGGCTGAATTGTGAAGTAAGACTTATGTTGTTAACAAAGGATAGTTTGTTAGTCATGTAATTAAGCTACTGCACTACTTTTACTGTCTGCAAAGATGAATTGTTGTACAACGTCGTAATTGTACTCTTAAAAGAAATTTGTGAGTTGATAGTTGTAATATGTTGTTCCATGACCATCCCCTATTTTGGGACTATTTTTGGACTATTTTAAGACTAGGTTTATGTGAAAAAAATGTTGGAAACAATTTAGGTAAAGTTAAAACAAGTTCGGGATTATTGACGTTAAAGTGTGAAAAAGGATGTAACATTATGCCGCTTGTTTGTATGTTGTGAAGAATTGTTATGTGTTGTGTCTTGTGGGCTGTTGCAAGACTTTTAAGGGTCTGAAATAAGATTTACATGACATGTACATAAGAATGGTTGTTAGAAAATACAATTATAAGTGAAAAGAGTGAAGAATTGTCTTCGCGTCGCTAATTAAACATTTGCTGCCCGGATATTAGTTTTTATGGTATTGGGATGCTAAGAAGTATTTCGTAACTGCTAATACTAGTCTTATTGCCTAATATACTGTAGATAAATATTTAAGGGAGAACTTATCCACTCCAAGGTAGTAACGAGGTCATATAACAAGGTATGTAAGGCTACTTGATTTCGTATCATTTGGCATGAAACATAGATCCCTCCTTGGTACATAAAGGCATTACCAACTCCAATACCACTATTAACCATGTCTTCACTCATTCATATGTTCATATGCTGCCATACATAATCACCTCTAAATTTGTATATACACGTGGATACCTAGTTAAATGGGTTCTTATTGCTAAATAAAGTTCACGAGTTATTTCATTTCATACGCATCTCATTATTTATGTAATGTACTCTTTTCATTGTCATATTATCTTGTATGATTAATTACATGTCACATGTTACATCTACAATCCTATAGTTCCAATATTATGACCACCAAAAGAATAATCTCAAAGGTAATTGAAAGATAAAGTGTATTGTTTATTGATGGGTGGTAGCCCGAGGGGTGGAAGCATCACCTAGCCAGGGACGATCCTATCATGAGTGGTAGCCCGAGGGGTTAAGGAAAAACCTAGCCAGGGACGATCCCAATAAAGTTTTACCATTAATCAATTGGTCATTTGTATTACAGTTGTACACAGATTATACAGTAAAGGTAAAGTAATATAAAAAACATAAAGTACATGATTCCAAAGTATAACTAAAGGTGGTCTCTTATCCTACACCAGTGCATAGTATCGTTTGAGCTGTTACTTCATATATAATTTTTTTGCCTTAAATATTCAATATATTATCTCGTATTGACGTCCCTTATGGGGAACCTGCATTTCATGCTGTAGGTACATGTGCTAGTAGATTTCCCTAGTAGAGTACAGGATATCCAGCTGCTGTTACCAAGCTCCAGGTTGCTTCAGAGCTTTATGTGTGTCTAGAGCTTATATGTTTGTATTGTACAGTTAATCGAGGCTAGGCCTATCCCGACTCTTACCAGTAGACTGTGTAAATTAAAAGTATGGTCATGTCTCGTACCTTTGACACCATGGCCCCAACGGCCTAGCCATATGCATTTTCTTTTGGCTTGTTATTACCGTTTACTTTCTTAAAGTCACAATGAAGATAAAAATCCCTTATAATATGTCTAAAAAGTGCATAGATATAGGTTGGTTCTCCCGAGCCTTATCGGCAATGGGTGTCGCTCCGCCCTAACGGGACTCGGGGCATGACACATTCCTCACTCACCAAGTCAAAGATACCCATTAAAACCTTTTTCATCCTAGTCCTAGGATCGACTTGGACCAAGTGAGGAGAATACTTTGAAAGTTGATTGAACTTGAAGGCATACTCCCTCACACTCATAACACCTTGCTTCAAATTCATGAACTCTACCAACTTAGCCTCCCTAAGCTCAAAAGGAAAGAACTGATTAAGAAAGGTCAATTTAAACTCCTCCCAAAGCACCACATAACCATTTCCTTTCTCCCCCTTGCATTGCTCATACCATATTTGGGCTACCCCTTTGAGTTGGTATGCCGCCAACTCCACTCTCTCATTCGGCCCAACACCCATGATATTCAAAATTTTTTAGACCTCATCAATGAGATCTTGTGGATCCTCATCTACCTTTAACCCATGAAATATCAGAGGATTTATCCTCATGAAGTCCCTTACCGTAGCTCCCGGGGTAGTAGCATGAGGGGATTGGGACCCTTGGTTGACTTGATTGGCCACAACTTGGCAAAGCATAGTGAGAGCATCTCGGAGTTCACCATTGGTAGGTTACTCCTCGAGAGTTTGGGTCCCTTCTTCCTTGAGTATTAGGCATGATCTAGCATAGCAAAGAACAATCGTTAGGGGGGAAACTTACTACAACTCATTAACATGACTTAGAGCATGAAGAAGGAAAACATTTCCTAAAACGTCCCATAGCCTCCTACTCATAGTTGTGGAGCTCCACACAACTATGAATAAGACTCTAATTGATGCAATGTGTTGGACTCCGAGGATCCATCAACCTAGTGCTCTGATACCATCTTTGTCATGATCCAAGCCTAGGGCCTAGACGTGACCAACGAATGGAGAACCCGAAGGAAACACAAATAAGCTTCTTAGCATCTCATCACACATCCTTGGTCGCGAAAGCAAGATAAATCATCATAAGAAACATAAACAAGGAAAATTGCGACTAAGGGAGAGAGAGAATTATATTTAATTAGCTTGGATATCGTAAGTGAGTGAAAGCTCAATCATAATATATATCTTGCCCAACAACACCTCTAACATAGAACTTAACAGGGGCCAAGACAGGAAATCGAGCTCACCGTCATAGTCAAAACGTACCAAAAGGAAAGATAGTCTTTAATACATAGCATAGGAATGTACACCAACGTCCCCGGAGTAGAGGACTCACCAACTAGCTTGAATGGATACCACTAGCCACGTGGAGGATGATTACCAAATGGAGCTCTGGTTCCTACATAGTAACATCATGTAGTCATAGAATATGTGTTAGTACGGTTGAATGTACTAAGTATGTAGGATGAAATGCAACAAGAAATAGGCAACATAATTGAAATGCATAAACATAGACAATGGAAAACATATAATAATATGATATGCATGAATGGATGCTTCAAGTAAAAATCATGCTCATATAGATCATAATACATATGTAAGGAGAGACCATCATCATAGACCAAGCAAAGTAGTGCTTGGAATCCAAGGCTTAACACCCCATTGGTAGTGGTCGAGGTACTAACCCCTCAACATGGTTAATGGACTTCATCACCCTCCATCATAGTGTCAAGCTACTAATCCCTCAACATGGTTAATGGACTTCATCACCCTCCATCATAATGGTCAAGGTACTAACCCCTCAACATGGTTAATGGACTCCATCACCCTCCATCATAGTAGTCAAGGTACTAACCCCTCAACATGGTTAATGGACTTCTCACCCTCCATCATAGTGGTCAAGGTACTAACCCCTCAACATGGATATGGTCAACATGCAATACTATAGAAGCTCATTATGAAATTGTCAAATACATCATTCTTTCATCATTATAAAGTCATTATCTCATATGCCAAGCATTAGGTCTTCATTAATCTAAGAATCAAAATCTAGACATTTTATCAAACACTTGGCGGGTGTGTAATGGGGGTATAAGACCATGCAATTTAGAGATAAATCTATGCAAGTAAATCCATTGTAAAACCATCAATCAACACCTTGTAACACCCTCAAGCAATATACATTAAAACCCATCTTCAAATCTCACATTAGATGTAAGATTTATAACTCAAAATATGTTAAAACAACAAAATATTCATGAACTCAAATCACTGTGCAGTAAATTTCTTAATATACAAAACCCACATGTAAAATCAACTTTTTAATCATGCAATTAAGTAGAAAGAGGATTGGGCATCATGGGGGAAAGGACCCAATGGTTGAAATCCACATACCTTAGCTTTGGAGAAGTTCTTGATGAAGATTGAAAATGAAAACTTAAAGCTTGAAGAAAATCCTTAGATCCGGAAGAGATTTGGACACTTGATTCTGGATTGAAATATTAGTATAAGGGTTTGAGAGAGTATTTTATCAACACAATAAAGAATTTAAGGGTTTTGGGACCTTAAATGAGCATAAAAACGTCAATCTATAGCTTAGAAAGGGTGTGAAAGGACCAAAATAACCCTTTCTAAAAAGCAGTCTAACGACTATTATGGGTCCCGTTACAACCCGTAAGTAGCACTACGACTCGTAGGACCCCTCACAGGGCCTTTAGGCTCAATTTTGAAGTCTTTGAAAATTTCTACGAGCCTGACCTACAAGTCGTACCCCGAGACTCATACTTGTGGGCTCGTAGTGCAACTCTGTAATAACAGTCTTCAGTAAAATGACCATAATTTTTTACTAACTTTAAATGAGGTGAACAAAGTGCGTTCGACAGTAACTCAAAGAGCTTTCATTTGACATGCCGTGGGCCACCTAGTTCCAAGTATGCTAAAAGTTATACTTGTTTAAAGTTGACCCTTACATGAACCATCACCCAAAATTCAACTCTTAGGGACGTCTTGAACTCATCTAGGTGCTAAGAGTCTGCCATGAACCTAATACACCCCCAATCTAACCAAATGAGGTTTGAAACATGGGTACAAGAGCATGGAATTACGGGGTGTCACACACAAGATTATGCATAATCTGAAAACCAGCAAATCGATATGGAACAGAATGCGCTAACAGCCAAACAAACCCCAAATGTATAGAAGATTTCAATGAGTTATGAACCCCAGAAGACAAAGCATAATTTGAGATTTAAACTTAGAGTACAGGAAGATTACGACTTGATTTATGATATTACAATGAGGAAAGAAGGTCTCAACAATGTCACAAACCACAGATACTAGAACATAACATATTAGTTTTTCACTTGTTAAAGCTAAATAATGCCTATATATAGCTATAAAGAGAAAATAGAGAAGCAAATCAACTGTTGTGCTACCAAATAAAAGCATTCTGGTCCCTCTAAAAACACTAGACCATCATCAGATTTCAAAGAGATGCTATAATCCATGCTTGAGTGAAAATAAGACATACTTTATCACCATCTAAAGTTTCATATGTCATTGACTCAATAACAAGCTGATTCCAGAGATGAAAAGATAGACTTAGGGCGTAATGTCAAACTTTCTTTTTACACTAACATCTAATGCAACACTCAACATATAAACATGACAATAACTTCTACTAGACGTGGACAGAAATCTTAAACAAGCTAAAAGATTTCAACAGAAAGTAAGGAAGAAGAAATGAGTCTGAGCAAGATAGATACAAAGCTACCAGTTTATTCTATATGCAAATTAAAGAAATAACACATACCCCTTAATAATGAAAGAAAAAGAATGTTATTTCGGCTACGTGATAGGATGAAAAGTGGAGTTGTTATGCATATTTTGCAACACGTAGAATAACTCTTTGCAACTGAACATACTCAAAGTTTTTTTTTTTAAAAGAAAATGCTTGTGAAGCTGTAACACCCCAAATTTTTTTTAAGCTAAAACCGAGTCATCCTTCATATGATATAGGATTTTAATTGAGGATTCTTAATCAATCATAGTCAATTTCTTAGTATGGGAACAGAATTGGAGTCGATATGAGGTCGTAGTTCTAATGTATGACTTTATGAAAGTTAGGTGAACCAATGACTTGTAAGTTGTATATATGTGGTAGGATCAGTTCCTAAGTATTTAAATTACATTAGGTGTGATTTAGAGTCATAAGGGATTTATTTTACATCAAGCCAAGTTCAAAGAATTTCTAGCAACTAAGTTTTCGTATGAGTCGATAGAAGGGTCAATTTCAAATGAACATATCCCCTAACGTATAATGATTTAGATGACCTATAATATATCAAACGAAGATATTTGAATTATCTTTCTAACACATTTAATTTTGCATTAATCGAAATTTGGAGTAGAAAGTTATGACCATTTTAGTGAAGAGATGCAGAGTTGTCTGAAAGTCCGCGTACGGAATGCATCGTGGACCCTCACTAGATGAGTTAATGACTTTTTTTCTTTATAATTTGAGGGTATTTTTATCTTAAAACCTTTAGAGTTCTATTTATGGTCTCCAAAACGTATAAAACATCAGTTTTCATGATTAAAACACTCTCTTTTCTCTCTTAAACATAAACCCTCAAGAATCATCAAGAAAATCATCAAGTAGGATTAGCTTCCAAGATTCCTCCTCAAGGTAAGTTATTCTTCATGAATTTCAATCTACCAACTTGAATTTCTACATCTATTCATGAAGTTCTAAAGGGATTTTAAATCATAACTTAGGGTTTCAAGAAAACAAATTCAAGAATCCCAAGAGAGGATTTCTTGACTCTTCTTCTTCAAGAATTATGTTTCTTTATCAAGAACAGTAAAGAGCTTAAGTTAAGATTTCAAGAATCAAAGATAATCCTTTCGATCAATGTCCTTCCAAGTTCTTTCACTTTAAAAGAATTGCGAAAATTAGGGATTTTCTCCAAGAAAGAGAAGAGAAGATCGCAAACTTTCCCCAAACTTTAACCAACAATTTCTCTCTCAATTTT